>LBNU01034997.1:185995-199437 GCA_014162995.1 Artemisia annua
AGTATAGTGAAAGACCTCTTACGAGGTGGAAGCACAGTCTCGGGGATATCTCTGGATGATGGTGGTAGTGGGATGGTGGTAGTCTGATGATAGGTGAAAAGTGGTGGTGGAATATAGGATGGTAGCATATAGGAATGTGGTCGAAGAGATGAAATAGGTGGCGGTACCACATCATCGGGTGGTAACCACTGCTGTGTCCCTAGGTACTGATCGTAAGTAGGTGGTCCGTAGACAGTAGTGGTCTGGTGGTGAATAGATGAGGGTAATGGTAAGGAAGGTGATGCAATCGATGATGGGAGGGTAGAGGTAACTGGTACTGAAGGTGGTATCTGAAGAGTAGGTGCAGTCTCATCATCCTCAAACGGCTCCGTCTCAGCAGAGACATCACCAGAGGGTGCGAGAGATGGGATAGCAGGTGATACTGGAACTGTAGAGGACGAAGAGGTGTCCTCTATGTCCGAGTCTGAAGGGATGATGATGGGATTAGAAGGTGAAGACATGTCGCTGTGGCCAGGTCAAAATACAAGAAAAATACATATACGTAAGTATAGGTATAAGTATAAGTAACTCGTATAAAATGAGTAAATAAGAGCATGTATAGTAATCGTCTAAGCACATCATGATGTAGTGAAGTGTGACCTAGTGGTTATAGTCTAGGGTTAATTATGCATCCTAGTTCTCTATAACCTTGTCTCTGATACCAATCTGTCACACCCCCAAAATTGGGTCGCAGCGGAATGGAATTCCGAGGGAGTGACGTTCATGGAATACAAAGTACAAGGAAATAAAGAATGACCTCTAAGTGAGTCATTTTAAAACAAGCGTTTGATTTAAACATAAGAGTTTACAAAAGCATTAAGTTCCGGGGTTTCACCATTAAAATGTAAGATTTTAATACATAACCAAACGCTAAGTAATGCAAAGAAATCTTCATCATGATATGCTTCCAAAATGTGACTCGATGCGCTTCCATACAAAAGGTGTATCACTACCCCTTAGTTACCTGAGAATATACGCTAAAAGGGTCAACAAATAATGTTGGTGAGAATCATAGGTTTAAATAAATAGTATTGCGGACCACAAGATTTCAATAACAAGACAATACAATGAATATAATGTCACAGCCAAAAATAGTATATACAGTGCCTAAGCTCATGACCCCGAAGCTCGACGTAATGGTATGCAATCAAGCATAGTAATCAGTGCCCCTAAATAAGTGTTTGCCAGACACTCGGAAATAATCCGAATGATATGCGTCCGTTTGACAGGTTGGCGCGACCAACTCGGACGGGGTGTCAACCCAAATAGATCTATTCATAAAATCCGCGCTTACAAGTAATTAACGGTTCATGATTCGTAGGGGACTTTAATGTCATGCGGTAACTTAGGCAAAGTAATAGTTTTAGTACTTGCGTCCGTATGTAAAAACAAGCGTTATATTCCCACCCCGAGGGTTTAGAAATCATGTAATAACAATGTAAAAGTCGGGGCTATGAAACTCACCTGTATTAATCAACGTACTCAGAGTAATGAAAATGAGTTTCTATGCGAGAATAACTCAACAATGACCTAAAAATATATAAGTCGTCTTAGGATTTTGTAATATGTATCGTATGTATTTTAGTAAATCCATTTATCACCCATATATGTTTGTAAAGCAATTTAGTAATAAACTATGAAATTTTATCAAGGAAATTGCCGTAATATTTAAATGGTTGCTAATGTTCAAGTCCGTTATGTGTATTTCAAAAATCTCTAACAGGTCTAATAAGTATATATATTGTTCTACCATTTCCGTCTTCTTTGTTTTAGCCGAAATATACTCCAAAAGGTCCAAAAATCTATTTTAAAAATTCTAACAGCATTTTAGTAGCCAAATAAAAAGTTGTCAAAAGTTTATGTTTCGTCGTAACTTCCTTAGGCCATATCTTTTGCGTCATAGCTCCGTTTCTTGCGTTCTACCTATCCCCGCGAAGGTGACAAGGTATACTAGCATATTTGCAAGGTCTCGGGTAGTCTAGATACTTTCTAAAGCTCGGTTTTTGCTTGTCAAAATTTCTGTCAGCAAGTAACATTTCAGAAATTTTTGTTTTTGCCGCAAATCTTAAATCTAGCATATCTTTTTCATTATAAGTCCGTTTTTAGCCATTCAAGCGCTCACGTTTTCATTATAAAGTCTATTTTCTATATTTTTAACCAAATATGGTATTTAGAAAACTCATTTTTCTGTAAAAACATTTTCGGGACAGCAAGTTCGTAAAAGGGTACAAATCTCATTTTTATCACTTGTAACTTACTAGATCTAGCTTGGATCATCTCCAAAAATTATCCTAACACTACTACAACTTTCCCATAATTTTAATAGTGACAAGGCCATATTAATAACCTAATATATACATTAAAACATCAAGGATAAATAACTAGTTGTAGGAAAATAAGTCACATATTTTAGATCTTAACTTAGTACAAGAAAATAAAATATGAGTTAGGACTTGAACCTAGCCATTTTATCAAGAAAGTATTCATGATTAACTTGTTTAAAAATATCAAAAATCATGTACAAACATATATGTATAGGGTGATAAGTGTTGTTTAATTAGTTTAAATAAATGTGTAAACACCATAACATGAAATAAAGTATGGATGATAACCAAAATGTGTAAGTAAAGTATAGAAAGGATTTTTATACTTACTTAGTAGGGTATGATTATATGAGAGTAGAAAAATGTGATCACGAAGGTATCCCGATGCTTCCCGAATACAAGTAAACTACCCGATTTAACTTCAAAAACCACTTGAACTTGCCAAAATATTTCTTCTTCTTTGGTTTTCTTCCTTGGCCGATTAATGTAGGTGTAGAAAGGAGTTCATATATTTTTTTTTTTGCTAGTTGTTTAGGTGATTGTAAAAATGTTTATAAGGGTGTAAGTATATATATTTGTAGTGGGTCAAATGGGTCAAAGATATTTTCCTTGTTGGTCTTGTCCTTGCCGAAAATTAGGGAGGGGAGAATGGGGCTAGCACACAAAATTTATTACATGTTTCCCTAGTACATACATAGTTTTAATTAGTTGGATTTTGTTTCCCACAAAATAGGGAAAAGGGGCGGCTCATGGTCTCCTTTGGGAGATTTTTATATAGCTTGGTATGAAAATATGTATTTTGAGTGTATTGGGTAGTAAAAATATGTATTGGGTATTGGTTTAGTAGTTAACGAAGGTTACGCGTATTTAAACGGCTTAAATAAAGAAATTACATTAGGCGCAAGGAAATATTTTTGGCACTTTGGAAATCATTTTGGTAGTAGTAAGATGTAAGAAATATATTTATTAGGTGCAATGGGTACCTCGTGTGATCATTTGCATGTGTAAAACGTTTACTAAATAAATATTCGTAATGAATTATTGTATAATTGTCTTCAACAATTAAATTATGAAAGTAAGTATTAATAATGAAATGTGGTAATATAAACTAAATATAGTCTATTGTTATTATGAATTTTTATGATTGCTCATAACTTTACGTTTATGAAATTAAAAGTTAAACGTAAAACGTTTTTCACGTAAGTCTTAAAATAAATAATTCGAGTTTGGAAAATAGTATTGACAGTAAAATGGCGGGTTGTCATATTACGCCATTGTTCACGAAATAATTTTTCCAATAAAATCAAGCATAAACTTCAGAGTTTTTCTCAAACTCAAAATAAATCAAATAATTTGGCAAATGCAATACAATTCGAGTTTTCTAGGTTGTGCTGGGTCAAGGAATAAATTCTCGTTTCCAATATATCTCACGCTTCTCAAGCCCAATTTAACATGCATTAAAAATTTTAAAAATATCTCAGGTACGAAAATAGAAGTTTGGCTAGAAATAGGTTTTAGGAAAAGTACCAGGTGTTACATCCGGTGTTGTTTCAAATAACAAGTCTTGATTATATGCAGGCTTATTTATTACGAAGAAGGACCATCACACGTTGATGGAATACAAAGGCTGAGGATTGAAAACATCCTTGTCTAATTCATCTTTACCTTTGTATATTTATCGATATTATTAACCTGAATTGTAATATTGCTCGAATTCTAATGTCAGTTTATTAATGATGTTAGCAAGACTGGCATTCAGTTCAGCATATCTACAGATTGGAATTGTGTACATTGATATCAAATATTAACCATACCATGAAATTTTAATCAAACAATTAACAGTCTGTTTGGTAACAACATGCGCCGCATCTGGTAACGCAGATGCGACGCATCCTATCCTGTATAATATTTTAATTCGTATTAATTCCAGGCTCGATACGGCACATCTTCTTCCATAGGATGCGGCGTATCGACTGACCTGATGTTTTTTAATTTTATTTTAAGGTTTTATTTTCACTAACTACTAATGTATTATGCAAGTTGAACCTTCTTAACTCAGGTGTGTAAAAGTCTATGTGGTATTATAGATTCCTGCACTTTTTGTGGATACATCATTCATGAAGCTTTAACGTTCTAATCCACAAGAAAGTTGATCTTTGCTCGCAAACGCATAATGGAGGATCATTCCGAGCAAATATCAGGGAAGTTTTTCTGTTCTAATCCTTTTATTTTCTTATGAACCACACTTAGGATTTTAATCTATCCGTTTTGTTTATTTTTATTTTACACCAATTTATATCCCAAATATTATCCATACCCTATATCATTCTTCATTCAAACCTTTGATTTATTGAGATTAGGGATTTGAGAAATCTTAAGTATCGTAGTCGTAGATTCGATCATGTATTCGTGATTTTGTCGCCTTTTCTGGAATATGAGATCGATAGAGATTAAAAAGAATGATCAACCCTTAACCTAATAACCCATTTTACCGCTTTAGACTTGTTACTCCTTGGCTTTAGTGGGGGAGATTCGTATACTTGTCAAGCTTATGATAGAATATTCGTCACAACTAGCAACTAAACGATTTAGAATTGTTTTGTATTTAAAAAGAATTATTTTGTTGCTACTTCGTTAAGTGGTTGGTTATGTGATTATGATAAAATGATACATGCTTAACCATTAATATAAATCCTAATACCTTTTAGGATACATTTTCATAAGATTAAATTTAAGGTTCACTTGGGGACAATTAAAGTTCAAGTGGGGGGATATTTGATGAACTCAAATAAGTACATTTTATTAGCATCATTTATCCTATTTATTTAACTTGTTTTACTTTATTATGTATGAGAATCGGTGCTTTAATGTTTACTTTAGTGATTCTCAGGTTAAAATAGGTAAAAGGTGAAACTTGGCGATTTTGGACTAATTACGGAGCAAAACGAGCAAGATGTCAAAAGTCTACTGAAACCCAGAAGATGCGCCGTATCTCACTCAACAGATGCGCCGCTGTCACACCTCGCCAAGGCGGAAACACGAGGGTGTAACTTAATGGATTTTGTTGGGAATTCTGCTAAGTGAGAATTCTACTGATGGAATATGCTGATGGAATCTGCTGAAGAGAAGATTCTGCTAAAGAAGTATTACTGCTGAAGACTAAGTTTCAGCATATTTAGTTTCTGCGGATATAGTTAAACCGCGTATTTTGTAATATAGTTAGGATATGCATGAGTAATATTAGGAAAAGATAATGCATATTGTTTAGAGTTTATAGAATATACGTTTCTTGTGAAACGGTTTAAGGTTAGGGTTCCTTGTCTATAAAAGGAACACAAGTTTATGTTCTATAGGAGTTTTTTATTTTGAGTTTTTGAAAAACAAAGTTTAATATATAAAAGATCCATAGAGGATTTAAACGTTCTTAGTATTCATTGTTCTGTTTGTATTTGTTTCCATTAGTTAATACAAGCTTTGGAGATTCTCTATTAGAGTGTTGTGATTACATAACATCTGCTAACGATCAACGAGAGCTACAATGATCTATCAAGGGTATTATATTCAACAAGTGGTATAAGCTCGGAGAGTCACTTGATACTAAGATATCAACTTTTTACCACTCTCAACAACACAATCTTTACACATCCTGGATCTGACACTGAGGTCGGATTACAACACACAATCAAAACACAGCATCCTTCATCACCTCACTCTCACTAACAGCAATGCAATTCCCTACCTTAAGGAAAGAAGAGTATGAACTCGGGTTGATGCAGAATGCAGAAACTGATTACCAACATTGACATAATTTGGAAGGTGTCCTAAAGGTAACAGCCCAGAAGATGGACTATGCACTGATGCAGATGGTAGAATATTACTATCTTATCCTTACATTGCTGAAGAGGTTCTTGCTCTTCAGAGGGAAAATAAAGTAGAACTATTCTTCTTCAAGCTATACCACCAGATCACTTTGGGTGATTTTTACTTCATGACTGATGCAAAGGGATCTCTGATGGCAATAAAAGCTAGAGATTGGGTGGAATGATGAGTCAAGAAGGATGAGGAATCTATGCTGAAGCACAGTTCAAGAGTTTCAGATCACTGAGAAAGAGTGGGCATCCATAAGGATTATGACAATAATTTCATAAGATTTTGAGCCAATTGAATCAGCTGAAGGCAGCCAAACAATGAAGATTGCAATGTAAATTCTTAAGATCCTTGCCTCCATCATGGCTTCAAGTAAAGCATTGCATCAAAGCTAAGGGTGGATTGACATGAGATTTTGATTGATTTGGTACAAACGAAATCTCAAAACTCTTGAAACCAGATGTCAGAAGTCCTAGTTCGTTCATCTAGTCCCACTTACTCAGCTTTATTGTTCCACCCTCCAATATAATGCCTCTGGTTCAAGTCCAATTTCAACTGAATATTCATACACCCAACCAAATCACCTTCTTCTGTAGTGTGTTGGAAGATGTACTCACTCTTTTGTTGCTGTATTGGAATCTCAGCAGAACTCTCCTATAAGGACTTTGAACAAGGTGGATCCATTGGATATGGAAGAGATGAAACTTAAAGTGGCAGGTGGCTATCTCTCATTAGCATCAAGAGATTTGAGAAAAAGCTCGGAAGGATAGTTTGGTTTCAATGCAGAATTCAATAGGTTTGACAGAAGGAAGATAAGTGCTACACTTGTGGTCAAATGGTCACTCTCCAGAGAATGCAAGACAGGAATATCTACTGATTGAGGTTAGGTATTCTATCTATCAGCAGAAACAAGGAGAAGTTTGATACTTGCCCAAAACTGGATATCCCATCACCTTGATCACTTTGGATGACATGTTGACTGGAAGGCTCAGAGAAAGTTATGTGATAGTGACCGAGTGACTCCGGCAAGCTTACTTCAGAGGATTATTCATGATCAATTTGCTCTTATGGGCATCTCGAAGGTACATAAACTATGTGTTTATTGTAGTGAAATATAATGACCTAAAGAAATGTATGATGAGTTAAAACCAAAATATAAGAGTGTTATAAAAGACCTTGAACATATATAACATGGTTTAAAGATCATAGAAAAACAAAATATTTGGTTCAGAAGAATCAAGTGCTTATGAGGAGAAATAAAAGGGTTAAAACAGGACTTAAAATTGCTCAAGATGAGTTAATCTATTACTGTAACACCCCCAAAATTTGGTACAGCGGAATACTATTCAAGCTTTTCGGGCGCTACGGGATTGGTATCCAACACCAAGTCATAAAAGAACGATGATAAAGTAAAAATAAGTAAAAAACAATCCAAAGGGTTTTGAGTTACTTCATCCAAAATTTATCCAAAGTAAGCCCAAAAGTAATTAAATGTAGGTCCACAAATACATATCAGAGTTTAGAAAAATAGATCCTTTAACCAAATCGCCTTGCCAAGCCTTCCAACATGCACTCCAAGCAATCCAAAATCATAACTTAATACCTGAGAATACGGCTAAAAAGGACAGCTTTCGCTGTGAGATCATTAGTTTAATTTCATAATTAAATCAAGTGAACTATACGCCAAAAACTCTGTAGCTAGGACAGCCTCAAACAAACCACGATACCCTCCGCTCCATATAATCCTATAGGTGCACACTATAGTCCAACCAAAAATCCTCCAAATAAGCCATTCGTCATCATCTTAACCATTTTTAGTTCCACACGCGGATGGTTCACTATGTGGACTAGGGTTGATGTAACTCATCTAACCAAATCTAGTCCACACGCGATGGTTCACTATGTGGCTAAGGTTGATGTAACGTCCAATATCATCTAACCATATCTAGTCCACGCGCGATAATTCACTATGTGGCTAAGGTTGTTGTTACCTACCTAGTTCTATAAGCATAGCAAGTTTTAAATAAAAGCGATAATAGTCCATATAAAACAATTTGCACGTTTCTCACCCCAAGTAATGAAAACAAAGTTCAAGAGTAAAAGTGGGGCTATGACTCACCTCAGGTCCAGCAATTAGCATAAGAATCAACAGAAGCAAGAAAGTATCAATTATCATGCAACGGCGACTACTGACTCGGCACTACCTAATAATATCAATACGCTTCAGTATAATTCTCAAATAAATATTTCCCAATTCCCGAACATATTCCATTTCCGTTTTCAAAACTCTTTCTCAATTCGCTTTAGTGTTTGGTATCCATGTGTGTGTGTGGTGTCGACTCAACAAGACTCAAGTGAACTCACGCTTCTAAAGATCTTCACCAAATAATACCGCAACAATCTACGCGACAAGTCCATATAGTCTACTAAGTCATCAAATCATATTGTTGAAACTTATTGAACTAGTCACCCCAATAAACTTCACCATGCATCCATCTCACTTACTCCTCCAAAACTATATCACCACCTAAGAGGTCGTAGGATATGTTATCCATTATTAAATCTTTCCGACATACTTAACGAGCTCTTATTAGGTTCGTAAATCGAATAAGTTCGTTATTTATGTAAGCTAGATATATTAATGTCAAATATCCGTGACCCGCAATAAAATCCACAATGTTTAGCATCTAGGGAAAATCCTATTTTTGCGTGCACTCGAAATTTATAATAACTCTCGTTAAATATTGTTTATAAAAGAAACCATTACATATTATTCGAAAATATCACCTTTCTAGATAATAAAGTTTCCGTTAAATATTAATTCACTTTCAATTGGCTAATTAATATTTAACGTTAACATTTGTATTATTTACTCATTACTTATAAGCATATACAATTTCATATGTATACTTATAAATTTTTATTGTCTAATTTATTTATTTACGAGTTATTATTTATTTCGAGCTCACGAGTCCGAGTCATCACCTCTCGGCTTAAATATAGTCCAATAGTTCAAATTCATCCAATATTCTTGTTAGGGCATTGTCGGAGTCAACCGTGACTAGAAAGTCAAGATGACACCGACTTGCACAAAGTTCACAAATTATACTAATAAACTATCGCCAAATTAATACCAATATCCAAATAACTTAACATCCACAACCAAAACCTCAACAATTCGCGGCCGTCTACGGCTCGCGTCTAATCTTATCCCCGTCTCCTAATATATATCACACAAAACAACATCAATATCACCAAGTCTCGGCCTAAGTCTACAACAACAACACCAATGACCACGACCATTAACTCCTAGCCTCTCGGCTACTACTCCCACAACAACTTCATAATATCAACCATCATTTAGCGACCAACAATAACTTCAACAATCCCTTGCCGAGACCATAAGGGTCTCGGCCTAGCTTTTCCCGTCAACTGCAGGAAACCAAACAGACCTCAGATGGGTCCCAAACCCCTCGACAATCCCAACAAAGCTATCATACTTCAAATCCAAATCCCACTTCCAGATCCTAGTACTCGGCTCCCATCCAAGTGATATCAACACCCAACCAAAACCAGAATACTACCAATTAAACAACAACAATAACGAGAACATCATTCATACCGTGAGCTTGAGCTCACAGTTACCAGACTCGACACACAACACGAGACGCAACACAAACGGATACCAAACTAGTTTTCTAGTCACGTTTTTATATTCAAAAATACATTTTCCTTTGTTTTAGACAAATATTGATCGAAACCCATCAAGATAATCCGTGTTTTTCACGGATTTAAACAAACCTCGAGGCACTTGTGGTGCAAATTCGATACTACTTACCTTTTTACGCTTCAGGACTCACGGATCTAATGAAAACAACAAGGATAAAGGCTCGAATGTTGTGTATACGTGGTGTTTTTGTTGGGTTGAACGCGCGTGAGTTATATGAGGTGAAAGAGGGGATGATGGTGAGTTGTTTTATGGTAGAGATGAGGTGGTGAGCGTGGCGGTGTGGTGGTGGATGGTGCTTGCAGCCGGCGGCTGTGATGGAGAAGAGAGGTGGGAGAGGATAAGAGATGAAATGATATTATGAGAAGGAGGGTTAGGTTTTGGGGTATTATACCCGAAATTTGCAACTAAGCCCCTCCCTTTTCCATATTTTCAATGCCGGTGTCAAAACAAAGGCTCGTGGTGAAATTTTTATTAAGCTCTCCCGATATTACTTACTTTAATTCCCGAAAGATACTAAACATCATCGACAAAATTTTTAATCACCACCATTCTCTTTAAATACATTTTTCCATGAAATTTGATAATAAACATGTCGATAAAATAAAACGTAACCGTTTCTCATTAAATCCCGAATTTTACTTTCCGAGTTCATTTTTAAATCTCAAACGTTCTTAACACTCGATTAAAGATACGTCATTATCTTCAAATAGATTTTCTACCAAACGTAATGATAATTACGTCTCTATTTATTTTGCGTAACAAAACTTTATATATTACGTATTATTAGGTTCCTAGTGCCAGAGTCGAAGTAGTGCCTAACTTAACGCCATATAAATGGTCAAGCGACAAATATTCCACAAAATGAATCAACAATTCTCATAATCTTTGAAAACCGTTTCAATAAAATTAACGATTCATTTTAAATTATAAATCGTAGTTCAAATCAGGTTCTCAAATTTACCAGTTGTCACATCCTCCCAGCCTCAGAAGAAACCCGTCCCGGGTTTCACTTAAAGTTACCCATCAAGATCGAATAGAGATAAAACGGATTCATTGAATTTCATCCTCACATTCACCACGTGAGTGGAGGTCTATCACAAAATTTCCAACAAGCTCAAACACAACGATATGACTTGGCTTAGATCGCCAGATTTTTCACGAATAAGATTTCAACGAGCTCCTCAAAGGAGTTTGACGTTCATCATCATGGAACAAAAATCTTTGGATTCGCAGTGGCAATCTCTGCCGAAAGCGTCTTTCTAGATTATTCTTCAAGACTCTTGCGGACTTTGCCAAGTCCCGATGCAAGAACGAGTGTCACAAGTTCCAATTCCAACGAGAATTCTTAAGCGAAATAGAATAGCAGAGATTAAATTTCTCACGTTTGCTCAACGTATTCCACCATCTCCAGGTGATACTTTAATCATCTTCTTTCCCTACCTTTGGGATCTTAATATTCATTTCAACGGTCTCACGAATGAAAGTCAATGTGGCGAACTTACCGTCTCCAATTCGAGTTCAGCGAGAGTTATGTCGATACCTTCGACCGTAACGAGTCCTGAACGGTGTAATCTTGACGCCAGGTTGTTTTCATCAACTTAGGAAAGTTTGGGGAGAGTCGGATGTCTCTCCCAGCCTCTTCTCAAAGTTACAACATTAGCTCGAAGCTTCAACTTTGACATACAACATTTCTCTTACTTTGACCATCGGTTTGGGGAGGTTATGTATCGTTCCTATTACGACTCGTCCCCAAGGTCATCTGTAGAGATTTCCAGAAACTCAGCATATTAATCGTAATCCACTATCGAGTATCCTATTTCGATGGAATAAGCCTTCCCCATCTTCGAGCAAAATCACCGAAACCTTAAACTACACAACAACTTGATTTTAGCTTAATCTCGCAACTCATCAAACAAGAACTGTCACGAGATTAGACCGTGTATCAAGTTGTTGAGAAAAGAATTTAACGTCTTTGATGATTTGGCTCAATTTAGGAATTGCTCAAAACCACCGAATAGGTACCTAAAGCTAAAAGTCAGTGTTCATCAGGCGGTTTTAATGTGCGTACTTCTTGCTTGACTTAGAGTGTCGGCAATAACGTCTTCTTTTTCCCCGATAATAGCAAATTTGCAGCCATATTCACCAGGTAGTTCTACCTAGCGAGTCTACCTTAACGGTCTGCTCTTTCTGATTTAAAACGCATCGTAACCACATGGTTAGTGTATATCATACACTTCGTGCGCCACAGGTGTTGTTTTCCCCGGATTCTGTGTGCCATTACAATTGCATCCGGTGTTAACTCAGGAGTGGTGTAGCTCTTCTCGCATGCCTCGAATTGACAAGAGGCGTGAGCTACTTTCTTCTTCACTCATATCAAGACATTCCACCAATCTTTTATACGATGTAACACTATACGCAACAACACCTACGCTATCTTTCGTTACAGCTAGGTTAGGTGTACTATACCACACCTACTTCCAAAATCACCATGCTTCTTCTTCGTCTTCTCCTTAGTTACCCTTTTCCTATCCTAATAGGAATGGTATGAACCACTCAATTTTTAACAGACTACATTTCAACATAATCCAGGCAATTACAATTCACATGACTACGAAGTCGACGGTCCAATTTTTAAACTTTGTTCCCTAAGCAGTTAGTCTATTTCTATTTCTTCTCAAGCAGACTTAGGGTTATCTCAGGCGTTCTTCGGGCTTATCCCTACTTCTCGAGCAGTTCAGTCCATTGTCATTGGCTACTAACATAGCTTGACCACTTAAGGTTCACGTACACTATGAAGGCGCCTGAGGTACTGGTTAACCGACATGCCTAACCAGCGGTTTCATAAGTCACGACAGCGTAAACACCCCCTTCGAGATTCTCCCTTCCTGGATTATTACCAATTATGGTATTCGGATCACGGATTGATTCCTCAACTAGACGTTTGAACCTCGAAGCTGATTAAAGAGGTTCAACTTTCTGTAAGGGGCGTCGGTTCTTCACCGCGGTTTGCTAATTGCCATATTCTAAGTCCGAGTAGTTTGAGTCTTAACCAGAAGAGGTATAAACGCAATGGGTACAACCTTTTCATTAGTTCTTCCGTCACAAAGCAAGTTTACATCCGTTCCCACTAACAATCGACTAGTCTCAAGTGTATACTTACTTGCTAACGCATCGGATAGCATCACGTAGAATGGCACTGATTGCTACCTGCAATCAATCGGCCGGTTCGGTATCTTCTCTAGTATCCATTGCAAAGAATCTGGTTATGAACCAAATGTAGTCCGCCGTAGCGTTTGAAATGCTTACTACAAGCAACTATGCCTCTTATTCGTATACGAAGTCACAAATTTTCCAGTAGCTGTTCAACTCAAGATTTCGTATAATCGTCGCGAAGATCCTTGGGTAACGGAGTAAGTAGAGTAGCGTGGAACGCTATGCGAAGGAGTCGTTCCTCGAGAGTAGGTGGCGTACCGTATCTTCTT
>LBNU01034997.1:199629-213532 GCA_014162995.1 Artemisia annua
GATGAGAAACTTAATTCTCGGTAGAGGTTTAAGCAACCATCCCAGCATAACATGATTCCTACCTGAATTATACATAGGTGGCCAGTCTTTGTATAATTAAGGTTCAATGATGTCATGCTAAGTTTAGTTACAAGAGAATAGATAGTAAACCTTTTGTGGGTTTATGGAAGGATATGACGATAGTGACGCACATAGCTGATTTGTAACGCATAGTTAAGAAAGTGGCGTCGAGTAATTCGTTGGATGACAGCTAAAACGAAAGTGCAGCGCATAAGTCTCATCACACGGGACAGTCATTCCTTGACGTCTCATTTTACTCTTGGTGTCTTCTTACTTCTCGATTCTCCTTGGTTATCCTCCATTTCCTCGGCTCCGCAATTTCCACTCTTCCACAATTCTCAACACCCTTTCATGTAGTGCTCATTCTTTCTCCATCTAACGCATGCGATACTAGCCTTCCGATCCGACCCGGAGGTTGTCAGAACCAATGCATGGGTCTTAGATCTACGGTCTCCAGCTAAGTATCCCACCTACAACTCTTACGACACGTCTCAGCACACCAACCAGGGTGGTGAAGCCTATAATAGTCGCACTTAGGTTAATTCTAAGTGTGCGTCCCAAATTCCCCAGCTTTTGACAACATAAGCCTCCACGACCTCTTGTCGTATGTATGGTTTTCTCTCACCTTTAGCAAATCTTCTCATTTCCTCTTGTTTTTCCATTTCTCAGCGTCATCATCACCAAGCCTTACTCCTTACCATATCAGGGCGCAACTAGAATAACTCCAAGAAGCGATGAGTGTAGGTCTGTTGCTCAGTACCTCTCATCTCGTGCTTCCAGAACTCGACTTCTCGTTCCTTGAGTGGCCTTCCCACTACATCTTGTTGTCAACCACTTCCTTAGTCGTATCTCATCCCATTAGATATTCAAAGTACTACAAAATGTAGCTGGTCACGAGGTAATCACGTCATCCTCGTTAGACATGGCCAATCCATCAATATAGTGCTCTATCTTGAGCGGTTCCGCATGAGCTATCTCAAGTCACCATAGGGATAGCTTCCGGACATAACGACCTGATTCGGCATGTCGATGCCGTTCGCCTTACAATTCCATATTTTAATCTCCCATTTTCTCGCTTTGCCACGAAGGCAACAATCCCGCAACGTAATCGTCTTACATCCTCCTCCTCAATACCTCGAATAAGTCGCTTTAATATCGCCAGATCAGAGATTACTATTTCGTCTCATAGTGTTTACGAGACATATTCGTCTTCTCACAATTACCAATTCGAAATACGGTTTCAATCTTTTCTACCCAACGTTCTAGAGCAACAACCTCTCCGACCTCGCCCTTCCAATAGACATACAACTTCGTAACTCCTCATACGTTCCCTTACGGGCATCGTTTAGGTGGATGGGCGATTCGTATCGGTTTTGTGTCTTGGTCACTCATTTGGCCACTTAACTGCTCAATGCATGCACAACTCACCTTAGCATGTTTTGGCGAGACCTGGTTGTTGGTAGTTTAGTTCATAATGACTAGAGGTTGTCCATGATGTCCTGTGCTAATAGCTGCAACAAGTCGTGTCTGCGTGGTCCTACTAAGTCTCGTTTCGGGGCTATCAATCTGTCCCCACAATCATCAACAAACTATACAATTCGAATATCGGGATAACATAGCACAAAAACTTTGCTCCTCGTCGTTAGAATATTGAACTTCAAACATGATATCAAGAATACTATCCCACTCAACGATTGTGGGTTCCAGCTCCACCTGGTAAACAGGTGCTTGGATTCATCGCACATCGGGGTTTGGAACGAGGTTCCCGCAAGCTCAATGCGAGACTAATGAATAGTCATCGAGGTTATAGCCATAAACAACACAACTAATGCGCGAACGAAACTTCCAATTAAGCACGGTCATTCAATGTCGATACATGATCTTCCAAATTTCATCAACGGCGAATCGAAGCAGCGTTAGATGATGACGGTAGCTATTTAAGGAAACGAGGTTATCAACCCGATAACCTTTCGGTTTAGAATTCGCAACAATCAAATCCATAACTATTCACACTCTTGGCGTAATAGTTTTTAAGATGGTTTCTTAGACGACGCTAGATGGCGTTTCAGCACAATAGGACGAAGGTCCGATCTCAACATTAACTAATAACGAGTATGACGGAAACATATGGATATGTTACCACTCTTAGAATCGAATAGTGAGGGCTGGATAGGGAGGAGACATAGTCTATGACAACGGTATATAATTATCATATTCAGGATATCACACACAATTCACGAGTCATAAGGGTGGGTCATACGCTATAAATTTCCTCCGCAATACTCACCGGCCCAATTAGGTTCGTCAACCCAAAAGGTCCGATGACTGTTGCGGTTTGGTTTATTAACGTTAAACCAACCCGTAACTCAAACCATAACAAAATCTTCTAAATCTATATACCACATCTCAATCCTTATCAAATAAAATCGCATAGAGCATAGTGAAGTCCTATCGCATCACTAAGTTCTCTAGCGTCTAACTCCCAATTCATAATCGCATCATATCATCATCTCATAATATCTTACAGATAATATAAGATGCTTTGGCTTGGGGGGCTGGCGGGCGTTGGTCGAGGATCGCTTTTTATAAAAGTCGGTTATAGTTTAGGTTTTTATTACCTAGTTCTCTATAACCTTGGCTCTGATACCAATCTGTAACACCCCCAAAATTTGGTACAGCGGAAGACTATTCAAGCTTTCGGGGCGCTACGGGGATTGGTATCCAACACAAGTCATAAAAGAACGAGATAAAGTAAACATAAGTAAAACACAACCAAAAGGGGTTTTGAGTTTACATTCATCCCAAATTTATCAAAAGTAAGGCCCAAAAGTAATAAATGTAGGTCCACAAATACATATCAGAGTTTTAGAAAAATAGNCAAGATCTATCAAGGGTATTAGATTCAACAAGTGGTATCAGAGCCTCGGGAGAGTCACTGTGATACTAAGAATATCAACTTTTTACACACTCCTCAACAACACAATCTTACATCATGCCTGGATCTGACACTGAGTCGGATACAACACACAATCAAAACACAGCATCCCTTCATCACCTCACTCTCACTAACAGCAATGCAAAATTCCCCTACCTTAAGAAAGAAGAGTATGAACTCTGGGTGATGCAGATGCAGAACTGGATTACCAACATTGATCATAATCTTTGGAAGGTGGTCCTTAAAGGTAACAGCCCAAAGATGACTAGCACTGATGCAGATGGTAGAATATACTATCTTGATCCTACATCTGCTGAAGAGGTTCTTGCTCTTCAGAGGGAAAATAAAGTGAGAACTATTCTTCTTCAAGCTATACCACCAGATCACTTGGGTGATTTTCACTTCATGACTGATGCAAAGGATCTCTGGATGGCAATAAAAGCTAGATTTGGTGGGAATGATGAGTCAAGAAGGATGAGGAAGTCTATGCTGAAGCAGCAGTTTCAAGAGTTTCAGATCACTGAGGAAGAGGGCATCCATAAGGATTATGACAAATTTCATAAGATTTTGAGCCAATTGAATCAGCTGAAGGCAAGGCCAAACAATGAAGATTGCAATGCTAAATTCTTAAGATCCTTGCCTCCATCATGGCTTCAAGTAAGCATTGCATTCAAAGCTAAGGGTGGATTGGACATGATGAGTTTTGATGATTTGTACAACAAGCTCAAAACTCTTGAACCAGATGTCAGAAGTCCTAGTCGTTCATCTAGTCCCACTTACTCAGCTTTTATTGGTTCCACCTCCAATATAATGCCTCCTAGTTCAAGTCCAATTTCAACTGAATCATCTTCATACACCCCAACCAAATCACCTTCTTCTGGTAGTGTGTTGGAAGATGTACTTCACTCTTTTGTTGCTGATTGTGAATCTCAGCAGCAACTCTCCTATAAGGACTTTGAACAGGTGGATCCATTGGATATGGAAGAGATGAACTTAAAGTGGCAGGTGGCTATGCTCTCATTGAGCATCAAGAGATTTGAGAAAAAGGCTGGAAGGAAGTTTGGTTTCAATGGCAGAGATTCAACTAGGTTTGACAGAAGGAAGATCAAGTGCTACACTTGTGGTCAAATGGGTCACTTCTCCAGAGAATGCAAGGACAGGAAATCTACTGATGAGGTTAGGTATTCTATCTATCAGCAGAAACAAGGAGAAGTTGATACTGCCAAAACTGGATATCCCACAGCCTTGATCACTTTGGATGATCATGTTGACTGGAAGGCTCATGAGAGAAGTTATGGTGATAGTGATCAGAGTGGACTGCCGGCAAGCTGTACTTCAGAGGATATTCATGATCAATTTGCTCTTATGGGCATCTCTGAGGTACATAACTATGTGTTTAGTTGTAGTGTGAAATATAATGACCTTAAAGAAATGTATGATGAGTTAAAACCAAAATATAATGAGTGTTATAAAGACCTTGAATCATATAAACATGGTTTAAAGATCGTAGAAAAACAAAAGATTTGGTTTCAGAAGAATCAAGTTGCTTATGAGGAGGAAATAAAAGGGTTAAAACAGGACTTAAAATGTGCTCAAGATTAGTTAATCTATACTGTAACACCCCCAAAATTTGGTACAGCGGAAGACTATTCAAGCTTTCGGGGCGCTACGGGGATTGGTATCCAACACAAGTCATAAAAGAACGAGATAAAGTAAACATAAGTAAAACACAACCAAAAGGGGTTTTGATTTTACATTCATCCCAAATTTATCCAAAGTAAGGCCCAAAAGTAATAAATGTAGGTCCACAAATACATATCAGAGTTTTAGAAAAATAGGTCCTTTAACCAAATCGCCTTGCCAAGCCTTCCAAGCATGCATCTCCAAGCATCCAAAATCATAACTTAATTACCTGAGAAAACGTGCTAAAAGTCAGCTTTCGCTGGTGAGATCATAGGTTTAATTTCATAATTAAATCAAGTGGACATATACGCAAAACTCTTGCTAGCTAGACTAGGCCTCAAACAAACCTACGGATACCCTCCGCTCCATCATAATCCTATAGGTGCACACTATAGTCCAACCAAAAATCCTCAAATAAGCCATTCTCATCATCTAACCATTTTTAGTTCACACGCGATGGTTCACTATGTGACTAGGGTTGATGTAACTCATCTAACCAAATCTAGTCCACACGCGATGGTTCACTATGTGACTAAGGTTGATGTAACATCCAATATCATCTAACCATATCTAGTCCACACGCGATAATTCACTATGTGGCTAAGGTTGATGTTACATACCTAGTTCTATAAGCATAGCAAGTTTTAAATAAAAGCGATAATAGTCCACATAAAACAATTTGCACGTTTCTCACCCCAAGTATTGAAAACAAAGTTCAAGAGTAAAAGTGGGGCTATGACTCACCTCAGGTCCAGCAATTAGCATAAGAATCAACAGAAGCAAGAAAGTATCAATTATCATGCAACGGCGACTACTGACTCGGCACTACCTAATAATATCAATACGCTTCATTATAATTCTCAAATAAATATTTCCCAATTCCCAAACATATTCCATTTCCGTTTTCAAAACTCTTTCTCAATTCGTTTTAGTGTTTGGTATCCATGTGTGTGTGTGGTGTCGACTCAACAAGACTCAAGTGAACTCACGCTTCTAAAGATCTTCATCAAATAATACCGCAACAATCTACGCGACAAGTCCATATAGTCTACTAAGTCATCAAATCATATTGTTGAAACTTATTGAACTAGTCACCCCAATAAACTTCACCATGCATCCATCTCACTTACTCCTCCAAAACTATATCACCACCTAAGAGGTCGTAGGATATGTTATCCATTATTAAATCTTTCCGACATACTTAACGAGCTCTTATTAAGTTCGTAAATCGAATAAGTTCGTTATTTATGTAAGCTAGACATATTAATGTCAATTATCCGTGACCCGCAATAAAATCCACAATGTTTAGCATCTAGGGAAAATCCTATTTTTGCGTGCACTCGAAATTTATAATAACTCTCGTTAAATATTGTTTATAAAAGAAACCATTACATATTATTCGAAAATATCACCTTTCTAAATAATAAAGTTTCCGTTAAATATTAATTCACTTTCAATTCGCTAATTAATATTTAACGTTAACATTTGTATTATTTACTCATTACTTATAAGCATATACAATTTCATGTATATACTTATAAATTTTTATTGTCTAATTTATTTATTTACGAGTTATTATTTATTTCGAGCTCACGAGTCCGAGTCATCACCTCTCGGCTTAAATATAGTCCAATAGTTCAAATTCATCCAATATTCTTGTTAGGGCATTGTCGGAGTCAACCGTGACTAGAAAGTCAAGATGACACCGACTTGCACAAAGTTCACAAATCATACTAATAAACTATCGCCAAATTAATACCAATATCCAAATAACTTAACATCCACAACCAAAACCTCAACAATTCGCGGCCGTCTACGGCCCGCGTCTAATCTTATCCCCGTCGCCTAATATATATCACACAAAACAACATCAATATCACCAAGTCTCGGCCTAAGTCTACAACAACAACACCAATGACCACGACCATTAACTCCTAGCCTCTCGGCTACTACTCCCACAACAACTTCATAATATCAACCATCATTTAGCGACCAACAATAACTTCAACAATCCCTTGCCGAGACCATAAGGGTCTCGGCCTAGCTTTTCCCGTCAACTGCAGGAAAACAAACGGAGCTCAGATGGGTCCCAAACCCCTCGACAATCCCAACAAAGCTATCATACTTCAAATCTAAATCCCACTTCCAGATCCTAGTACTCGGCTCCCATCCACGTGATATCAACACCCAACCAAAACCAGAATACTACCAATTAAACAACAAGAATAACGAGAACATCATTCATACCGTGAGCTTGAGCTCACGGTTACCAGACTCGACACACAACACGAGACGCAACACAAACGGATACCAAACTAGTTTTCTAGTCACGTTTTTATATTTAAAAATACATTTTCCTTTGTTTTAGACAAATATTGATCGAAACCCATCAAGATAATCCGTGTTTTTCACGGATTTGAACACACCTCGAGGCACTTGTGGTGCAAATTCGATGCTACTTACCTTTTTACGCTTCAGGACTCACGGATCTAATGAAAACAACAAGGATAAAGGCTCGAATGTTGTGTATACATGGTGTTTTTGTTGGTTGAAGGCGCGTGAATTATATGAGGTGAAAGAGGGGATGATGGTGAGTTGTTTTATGGTGGAGATGAGGTGGTGAGCGTGGCGGTGTGGTGGCGGCGGCTGTGATGGAGAAGAGAGGTGGGAGAGGATAAGAGATGAAATGATATTATGAGAAGGAGGGTTAGGTTTTGGGGTATTATACCTGAAATTTGCAACTAAGCCCCTCCCTTTTCCATATTTTCAATGCGGGTGTCAAAACAAAGGCTCGTGGTGAAATTTTTATTAAGCTCTCCCGATATTACTTACTTTAATTCCCGAAAGATACTAAACATCGTCGACAAAAATTTTAATCACCACCATTCTCTTTAAATACATTTTTCCATGAAATTTGATAATAAACATGTCGATAAAATAAAACGTAACCGTTTCTCATTAAATCCCGAATTTTACTTTCCGAGTTCATTTTTAAATCTCAAACGTTCTTAACACTCGATTAAAGATACGTCATTATCTTCAAATAGATTTTCCACCAAACGTAATGATAATTACGTCTCTATTTATTTTGCGTAACAAAAGTTTATATATTACGTATTATTAGGTTCCTAGTGCCAGAGTCGAAGTAGTGCCTAACTTAACGCCATATAAATGGTCTAGCGACAAATATTCCACAAAATGAATCAACAATTCTCATAATCTTTGAAAACCGTTTCAATAAAATTAACGATTCGTTTTAAATTATAAATCGTAGTTCAAATCAGGTTCTCAAATTTACCAGTTGTCACATATACTAAAAAGGTGAAAGCTAAGTTAGAATCTGATAAACAAGATCTTCGAGAGAAGCTAGATACTGAAATAGCAACACATAAGAAGTGGTTAATATCAGGTGATAATTTAACTAGAAGTTTGTATGGTTGTCAGACTGTAAATTCTAGTATAGGATTAGGTTTTCAGAAATATGTAGGATTAGAAGCTAGGAATGACAGTAGAAAAACTACACCAGCAGGATTAGCAAACTATGTTAAAGAAGGCACCTTACATGCTGTCCCTGGTCCCATTAGAGGTGAACATATGCCCATTGACCTATCCATCACAGTTGACTTTGATGGATCACACCATTTATAGGGCAAAAATTCTAGTGACTTATCTGACCCTGTTACTAATATTGCTGACTCTGTCTCTTGCAGTGACAAGTTTTCTGATAAAGGGTCTACTGCCTATGAAAGTTGTGATTCAAGTGATCAGTCAGACCTTCCCAAGACCTCACCCAAGCCTTCACCCAAGTCTCCAAACAAGCCTCTAGGAGTTGCTGCTGATGAATCCAATTCAAAGACAGTTTCTTCTGAAGACTTTTTATTTAATTCTTTGCAAAACAATAATGTTAATTCTGTCAAAAACAATTCTGTTAATGTTTGTGGTTTGAATGCTTTCAATAGAACTCCTTTCAATGTTAATAAATCTTCTAGAAAGAAGAAATGTTTTGTGTGTAGAAGCAAATCTCATTTAATTAAGGATTGTAATTTTCATGAGCAAAGAATGGGTGACTGTGCTAAGAAACCTAGACCAATGTAAAAACGTGTTAATGACATACCAACTTATGTTCCACAAGCAACTCAATCTAACAGCAGATACAATACTACTGATAAATCAGCATCTGCGGATGCATTAGTTCCTGCTGACAGAACTTTTCCATCATATTGGAAAAGACATGTTGCAAGACCATTCCCTAGACCTATTTCTCCTTATTATCAGAATGGTTATTGGCCTAGTTATTATCAACCTATGTATATGGGTTGGGGGCACCATGGGATACTGCTGTTAAGCCCTCAGCAGGTTGTTCTTGGACTAACAGGGGATCTAATTATCAAAGAAGATCCAAGGACAATGGTGGATCTTATACATCTACATGGCCTACTTCTTATGATCCACAAGGCAGGCTCAAGTCAGTAATCACTTGAGTCTCCAAAGTGTACTTATATTTTGTATATTTTTTGTTGTTGTTGTAGGATCATCCCTTACTGAGTAAAGAAGTTGGCATAGTAGATAGTGGCTGTTCAAGAAGCATGTCAGGGAACAGAGAAAAGATGATTAATTTTGTACCCATAGAAGGTGGAGGTAATGTGACCTTTGGTGGAGGAAATGGTAGAATCACAGGGAAAGGAACTATCAGAACACCCATGCTGGATTTTGAAAATGTACTTTATGTGAAGGAACTGCAGCACTTCAATTTGTTCTCAGTAACACAAATTTGTGATAAAAAGAACAAAGTTTTCTTCTCAGAGAATGAATGTCTTGTACTCAACGAAGACTTCAAACCTCCAGTAGATACACCAATTCTGCTGAGAGTTCCAAGAAACAATAATTTGTACACATTCAACATGAATGAGGTACAACCTGACAGTGATCTAACATGTTTGGTGGCTAAAGCTTCCATGGATGAATCTACCAAATGGCACAGAAGGATGGCTCATGTGAATTTCAAGACAATCAACAAGCTTTCTAAACTTGGTCTTGTTCAAGGGCTTCCTTCCAAAGTTTTCACCAATGAGCACAATTGGGTTCCTGCAACAAAGGAAAGCAACACATAACCTCTTACAAAGCCATTACAGTAGTGAGCAATATCACAGAACCACTTCAGTTGCTGCATATGTACCTATTTGGTCCAACTCAAGTAAGAAGTATTGATCATAAGTACTTCTGTTTGGTGATCACTGATGATTATAGTAGGTTTTGCTTTTGCTGGGTATTCTTTTTGAAAACTAAAGATGAAACATCTCCAATTTTAAAAGATTTTATTACCCTAGTTGAAAACCAGCTAAATAAAAAGGTTAAAGGTATAAGGTGTGATAATGGAACAGAGTTCAAAAATGTGGTTTTGATAGACCTTTGTAACTCTAAAGGGATAAAAAGGGACTATAGCAATCCCAGGACCCCACAACAAAATGGGGTTGCTGAAAGAAAGAATAGGACCTTAATAGAGGCAGCAAGATCCATGCTTGCAGACTCTAAGCTACCCACAATGTTCTGGACTGAAGCAGTAAGCACTGCTTGTTATGTTCTGAACATGGTCTCTATCACTAGACCTCATTCAAAGACACCTTATCAACTTCTCACAGGGAAAGTTCCTTATATTCATTACCTAAGACCTTTTGGCTGTCATGTGACCATTTTGAACACAAGTGACCCACTTGGGAAATTTGATGGCAAGGCTGATGAGGGATACATTGTGGGATATTCAGCGCATAGTAAGGCTTATAGGGTATATAACCTGAATGCTAAAAAGATAGAGGAGACTCTCAATCTGAGATACCTAGAAGAAAAACCTAATGTACAAGGTCATGGTCATGATTGGTATTTTGACCTGGATTACTTAACTGATTCTTTGGGGTATACTAGATTTGTTGCTAACCAATCTGCAGGTCCAAAAGATTCTCCTTCTAACAATGCAGGTGTACTGGATGATGACTCAGAGGATGAGTCTGAGTTTGATGAGCTAACTATTGTTGTACCTTCCATTCCTCCTAACCATTTTGTAGGAAACAGTGTAAAAGATACTTCTGAGAAGGATGAAGATGAGTCACACTATGCAGAGGATCTTGCTAAGCTCATGACACAAGAACATGCTGCTACTCAGGAAGCTGAGAAACTTGGTGCACAGATTACTAAAGATGCTGAAGCACTTCTGAGACAATCAGCACAAGCCATCAGTGGAAATCAGGATTCTGCTGACAGTTCTACTGACAGTTCTCCTGTTTCTTCTGATACCATCATTCCTGCTGATGCTCAACCTGTTTCTACTCCTATTTCTGCTCGTGTCTCAACAGACTTTGGTGAACCATATACACGATTTCCAAGTCCTACAGATCTTGGTAATCACCAACCTAAAGCTGGCATCTTCACTTCCTCTTCCTATGATAGTGATTTTGAACCAAATGTGACCAATCTTGACAAAACCATTGATGTCAACCCCAATGCTACAAAAAGGATTCACACTAATCATCCAATGGAGAATATACTAGGTGATCCTAAAGATCCTGTTCGTACTAGAAGCACAGTGAAAAAGACAAAGTATGGAGAAGTTGCTTTTATGTCTTATGTTTCCCAGCAGCAGAGAGACAATCATACAGAATTTCAACACTGTCTGGTTGCTTGTTTTCTCTCCCAAATGGAACCAACCAGTGTTCCACAAGCTCTTGCAGATTCTAGTTGGCTTGAGGCAATGCAAGAGGAAATGCAACAATTCAAGAATCAGCAGGTTTGGATATTGGTTCCTTTACCGGATGGGAAGTATGCTATTGGGACAAAATGGATTTTGAAGAATAAAAGAGATGAAAGGGGTATAGTAGTCAAAAACAAGGCAAGATTGGTGGCTCAGGGGTTCAGGCAAGAAGAGGGAATAGATTATGATGAAGTTTTTGCACCTGTTGCTAGAGTTGAGGCCATTAGGATTTTCTTGGCCTATGCATCTTACAAAGGCTTTACTGTGTATCAGATGGATGTCAAAGGTGCATTCTTGTATGGTGAGATTGAAGAAGAAGAATATGTCACTCAACCCAAAGGTTTTGAAGATCCAGATCACCCTGACTATGTTTATAAGGTGGTCAAAGCTCTTTATGGCTTACATCAGGCACCAAGGGCATGGTATGCTAGGCTCTCAAAGTTTCTGCTAGAGCATGGATACAGGAGAGGTGCCATTGACAAAACACTCTTCCTAAAGAAAGATTCAAGGGATATTATACTTGTGCAGGTTTATGTGGATGACATTATCTTTGGATCCACCAAAGAAGCTTGGTGCAGGGAATTTGAAGACTTAATGAAGGGTGAATTTTAGATGAGTGCCATGGGGGAGCTTACTTTCTTTTTGGGTCTAGAGGTTCAGCAGAAAGCAGATGACATATTTATTCATCAAGATAAATATGTGAAAGACATTTTGAAAAAGTTTGGTATGGAAAGTGTCAGAACTGCCACTACACCTTATGAAGCTCCTAAACCAAAGAACAACATTGAATCAGAACCTATACAGATCTATGATTGGTTCATTGATGTATTTGACAGCTTCTAGGCCTGACATTACATTTGCTGTGAGTGCTTGTTCAAGGCATCAAGTTACTCCACTTACTTCTCACTTGAATGCAGTCAAAAAGATCTTCAAGTACCTTAAAGGCCAGCCTTATCTAGGTCTTTGGTACCCAAGAGAGTCCCCTTTCAAGTTGGAAGCCTATAGTGATAGTGACTATGCTGGTGCAAATTTGGATAGAAGGTCCACAACTGGAGGTTGCCAATTTCTTGGGAGAAGATTGATTTCTTGGCAATGCAAGAAACAAACTATTGTTGCTACCTCATCTACTGAAGCAGAGTATGTTGCTGCTGCCAATTGTTGTGGGCAGGTACTTTGGATACAAAATCAGTTGCTGGATTATGGGTTTAATTTCATGAACACCACAATCTTTATTGATAATCAAAGTACCATATGCCTTGTTAAAAATCCAGTTTTTCACAATAGAACAAAGCATATTGAGATAAGACACCACTTTATAAGAGATGCATATGAAAAGCATTTGATAAAAGTGGTTAAAATTCATACAGATGCTAATGTGGCAGATTTATTGACTAAAGCTTTTGATGGACCTAGGTTTCAACACTTAGTTGTCCACATTGGGATGGTTAACCCTTAAATGCAATGTTTGAGGGGAGGCATAAGCCTCAGGGGAGGCATATGCCTCCGGTGAGGATTGAATGTTGTTGTAAATCTTGTATAATTTTAGATTTCTAACACTAACCATCTAATGTGTTTCTTAGCATATTAGTTTGTTTGTTTGGTTTGCTACTATGTGTTTGTTTCATAGCATACAGGTCTGTGTAGTTGCTGGTTTGGATTGTTTGGAACAAGGTTCTTGTAACTTGAAGTTATTGTTTCTTCTGAAGCAGTTATTGTTTCTACTGAAGAAGGACAAAAGTGATATTCATTGTTTCTACTGAAGTATATACAACTGATTATTTCTGTTTCTACTGAAGTGGAATACAAGTGATGCTCATTACATCTACTGAAGAGAAAGACAAGAAGGGTTGGAAAATGCTAATTCAAGTTTTTCATTCATTCAAGAAACAAGTTACAGAGTACAAACAACTTTAAAAGTAAATAAAGATCATTCCTATACATTTTCAACTACACAAATCCTAAAATTCTATCATTCATATTGCAAAAGCCTGGTGGATATGCATGTCCAGTACGATGAAGAAGCTGAAGGTGAAATGGAAGGATGGATTGATGAAAACGTTGATGATGCTCAAGAACCTATGTTTGGTCCATGGCAACATCATACTATCTAAATTTGGTCTCTGGCAACATCACACAATCTTCTACTCCATTTTCCCTTTCCCTTTTTCCATCATCTCTGCCTTCTTGCCCTTTCCCTTGGGTCCATGGTATGAAGCACCAGATCTTGGAGCAGGAAGACCAATCACCACTTCTCTTGATTTTGGAAGTGGAGGGTTAGATTTCCTTGACCAAGGCAATGACAATGGTTGTAAAGATGGATTGGCACTTCTGGTCCTTGTTCGAGAGCAAGAAGAAGCCAATTGGATGGACGAAGAAGAGGGTGGTAAATCATTTCTTTTGGGATCATGAGGAGGAAGGAATGATGGGTCTTCACTTTCATAAGATTCCTCATCAGAGGTTAAAGGTAAAGGAACATTGAGGTC
>LBNU01034997.1:222747-233477 GCA_014162995.1 Artemisia annua
TACCATATGGAATCACTCGACAAGCATTTCATCACATAGTTTCTAAGTATTTCATTATCAATGCATGTTGGGTTTTTACATTCATCATTTGGTTCTTCATCAACCACAATGGATTTACCCTTATAGTCATTGTTTGAAACATTACTCATTTTTTAGTGGGGAGGTTTTTCTAAGTGATTAAAGCTTTGAGAGAAGAAGATGGAGTGTGTGTAGATGCAAGTAATAATGTAACTTATATAGGAGGGAAGAAAGCTGGTAGGTATGAATTAAGCAACTAGTTCTTCATGTTTATGATGAGTTCAAGTACATAGATGTTTGAAGGGATGGTCAAGCAATCTAAATCATGTACCAATGTGTCATTAAGCATGTGATATTGTAAGGAATAAAAAGAAGAAGAGAGTTTTATTAGTGTGAAGTAGGTAGTGATGATTTTTATCATAGTTTATCATGCATGCACTAAAATTATGCATGAAACTTCAAGCATATTATTATTAGAAGAATTTAATTTTAAGCATGCAACATGTATTTATCACATAAGGTGAACAAGTAGAGTTAGATACAAGATTTTCAACACAAGTGTGACTTGTGTTTCGATATTTTATCTAATCTTGGAAACTTTAACATAATCAAATTTATCGAGATGAATCAAGATAATTTGTGTCAAGTTTTCTTGTTCAAACACATAGTATAGAAATGTAGGATCGGGGATATTATCAATCATTGTTTGAATGATGAGTTGATACATACCTTTCCTCTCAGAGACAATTAATTTTTCCTTCTATGCCTTCACACAAGTCCTAGGCACAAATACACACATGCTCTATGAACGTTTAAAGGACTTCTAGACACATTGTTAAGCTTCAAAAGATTGTTCTCTTAAGATGCATGTCCACCATGATCATCTAGACCAATCCCATAACAATTTAAATTTTGAATGTCATTCCAAAACCTAATTTTGTTTTGTTTGTGATCTAAGAGTTCTCTTATTTAAGTCACCAATGACTTGTTCAATGGGATGACCCCTCGCTTCTCTCACATCTTTAGGATTACCGTCATCCGAAACATTAACTTGTAATGTAGGTGACCCTTCATGATTTTGAACTACATGTTCGTTAACCATGTCATCTTCTACCGAAGAAGATAGTTTGGGCTCGGGCATGCTCTCATCAAAGGTGACATTGAGGGATTCCTCAATCCTCATTGTTTCCTTATTAAGCACTATGTATGCTTTACTTGTTTGAGAGTATCCTAAGAAAACACCTTCATACGACTTTGGGTCGAATTTGGTGAGGTATTCTTTGGTGTTAAGTATGAATACTATGCAACCAAAAACTCTAAAATACTCTAGGGATGGTTTTCTATTCCTAGGTGTTTTATTGATCACTTTTCTTATATAAGCTCTATTAAAGATATAGCAAGCGGTATCTAGGGCATGACACCAAATTTTTTTGTGGGTTGGATTGTTCATCAAGCATAGCTCGACTCATCTTTCTTAACTTACGATGTGTTCTTTCAACAATCTCATGCGATTGAGAAGTGAACGGCCCCGATAAGTTATAAGATATTGTCACAATTCTCCATTTCAGGCCAATTTTCCTTATTCCCGACATTTCCTATTCATTGAATTTCAATTCAACATTTCACGTAGACAGGGTTTACGGGTATCCATTTGACGAGACCGGGTAGGTTAAGTCACATTGTCAACCATCGTACATTTTCTAGACTAGGGTTAGTCTACATTGCATCACGACATCATTTGCATTCTATTCCACTCGTAGATATATATTTTCAAGTTTCCATTATTTATTTATTTGTATATAAATAATAAGACAAGTTATTAGTTTTTAACCTAATGTACCAAACAAATTCCACTAGAGCACTAATATATTTTTATATTAGTTATTTTTCCACTAAGGTTATAAAACTATATATTATATATTTTTGGTGGTTAACCAAATAATAAACCTTTACTTGAATATATACATCAAGAATTGTACCAACAAAGCAATACCTATCAAAATACCTAATGTTTATGAAAATTATATTTTTATAATTTTTACAACTTTATTATATCCCGTATTGTCCCGTTATATTTTCTTTTTAATTAACCCGGTACCCGATAACATTAAAAATACCAAACTATGCACTAAACGGTACCCCGTAAAACAAATAATGTACAAAAATCTACACAATATCCCCACCTCTTTGAGGTGGCTGGTTTTGGGGTGTCATAAGACACATGTTGTGTCCAAAATTAACATACAAAAAATACATATCACCTAATCTTCACATACATGCAATCTTATATCAAATTTAGAGAGAAGAAAAACATTTTCTCTCCTCTCTTCTCTTTGTGAATCAGCCAAGACCAAGAAAGACCAAGTATTTTTCAAGAACAACATATTTTACAAGTATTAGATCACATCCATTACAAGGTTTTGTAATATAAACCTATGGATTGTTAGGTTTTTCTACCCAAAAAGTTATAAGGTTTTCAAGTAAGTGAACCACTAATTTTTCTATAAATTCTACCATGAATTCCTTGCAAGGTTTATGTACTTTTGTCATTTTTGAACTTGCATATTGAAGTCTATACCACAAAAACCTAAATTTCTATCATTTTATGTGTAAAATGAATTCCTTATGAAACCTTGGTGAAATGATTGAAATGGTGATGTTAGGGAACCCATGACACCCTAAGAAGGTGTATGGTAGATTAAGGGATGAGTTGATGTTGTTAGTAGTGGTTTTGGACATGTACAAACTAAGTTATATCATTTTTGGAAACATATGTTAACCTTCTGTCCCTATTTTCAAAATTGGGTAAACTCAGTGAGTTTTGGTTAATTTTGGACCCAAGAACTAGAAAATACATTCTTAGATGAAACTATGGCCTTTTGAACCGCTAAAAACGGACCTATAACGAAGAAATTATGCCAAAAACAAGTTGCTACTAGACTTGAACATTTTCCGGAAAATTCATTGCTGATGTACGAATTAACTTGGTCAAAAACGAGCCTTAGACCTTTCCAAAACTTGCCAAACTATTGAAAATATGTTAGTATATATTTTTACCTTTCCGGGGATATAAAGAACTTGAAAATCGGCCTTATAACGAATTAGTTATGATTTTTCGAAAGTTATTATTTTCACTAATAAACCACCAGCACTTACCCAGAAATTTTCTAAGTATACCTAGAAACACCCATGTTGAGAGCCATTTTCCCGTCAATTGACTCAGTTTTGGAGTTTTGGACCACAAGGAACAAAAGTTAGAGCACCTGGCCTAGTTTTCAAATCAAAAAGCCGTTCGTCATTTGGACTTAAGATGAGTAATCTACAGCCATCCAAATATTCATAAAAACTGCCCAGAAATGGCAGCTTTAGCCTAAAATACCATACTTCTCGACCATTTAGCATAAAATCTAGACACTTTGAGCAAAACTTCACTCCTGAACATTTTGAGGCTTGGTGCTAGGCTTTCCAGAAATACCAATTTTATTTCCTAACTCTCAATATTCACTGATTTACAACTAGTTTTCCGAAGCCATTTTTAACCGTATTTCAAAAATTGTCTAAGTGTTGTATCTTACGTCTAAAAGCTAAATTTCATTATATTTCCCTATATAACTACCGTATAACATTATTAAACCATATAAACATGTAATAATCACCATGACCTTATACGAAGATGTAATTTATATTTTCGCCAACAATATATATTTTGAATACAAAACGAGTGGTATAGATTATAGTGCAAGTGCATACATGAACCCATTTCATAATCTAAAGTAGATTACATGCATTCATTTTAGGTTGCGGCTAGGAGTTGCACCTCATTACTTCAGTTCATACATTCCATATTATGCCATTCCTTGAGGTGAGTTTTCATAGCCCCGTTTACATTTTTATTGTTTTCAAATCCCACGGGGGAGAATACATTGCACCATTTTTCATACGAGCCTAAGTATCAAATCCATATACATTACTTAAGTTACTACATTGCCATGTTTTAAGTCCCCACCATCATGAACCGTTAATTGTATTTAAGCGAGAGTGAGTGGATAGATCTATTGAGGGTGACGCCTCCATCCGTGTTGGGGTTACCAACAGTCAAGCGGATGCATTTCATTTGATCATTCCAAGTGTTTGGCAAAGCACTCCATTTGGGGCATTACCTACAGTCTAGCTTCGGGGTCATGAGCTTAAGTAATATTGTACAATTTTACAACCATATGACGGGTAGTCATACAATCATGTGACGGGTAGTCATACACTTATATTTATGGTTATCGTATAACATTCATTTTCCTAAACCTATGATTTCTCACCAACATTATTGTTGACCGTTTTAGCAATGTATTTTCAGGTTACTAAGATAACAACATGTGACTTGCATATGGACCATCATGGAGTCGAAGAGTCGACGCGTCTTACCTTTCATTTTATGCACTTATGTAACGTTTGATCAAGTTGAACTATTTTTCATGAACTTGTAACACCATTATGGGACCTATTTTGTAAACTCTGAATGTTTTAATGATCAAACGATGTATTTTCAAAACGACACTTTAGGTCGTTCAATATAACCTTGTATGAGATGCCCTGTTCGTTACACCCAGGTATTCCATTCCGCTGCCATATAACAGGTAAATTCAGGGTGTGACAGATTGGCATCAGAGCTAAGGTTATAGCGAACTAGGTTGTATCTTGGACCCTAGACTATAACCGCATCATCATAGCATCTCATCATTTCATCATGAGTGCATATTCACTTTACATGGTTTTATACCACAATACAGTACATTACATGGGTGCGTAACCACCTACATTTCATGGGTATAGGGATACCTACATTGCTCGGGTACGGCATGATACCTACATTACATGGGTGCGTAACCACCTACATTTCATGGGTATAGAAATACACTACATTACTTGGGTACTTTGTTGCCTACATCACTTAGGTATGGATCACCTACATTCATGGCAAGGTGTGGATCACCAACATTCATGGCATCACTTGGGTGTGCGATCACCTACACTACATTACACGGGTCACTTTCATTCATTTTACATGTGTTGTGCAATGGAGTGTGAAAACACAGGTTACAAGTCTTGTATGGGCGGGACTTGCAACTGAGTGGTTTGACATCGCCTTTGCTGTCTAAACATTTTCAAGGAGTCTTGGACATATTACGAGTATAGCTGAGCTAAGTATTGCAAAATTCATTAAACCTCGGTAGGATATAGACTGATCACCTATATTCGACCAGGGACAGTGGGACATGGACTGATCACCTATGTCTGACTCAAAGGTGAATTTTGGAATGCTTTGAGCAGTTATGTTAGGATTATGTTCGGGTCGAGTCTTACAAAATTCCTGAAATGCCAAAATTCATATGAATGCATAAGCACAACATCTCATGAACATACACACATACACAGTATACTTACATCATGGTACCCTCATTCATCACAGTCTCACTAAGTCACAATTACCATTGAGCCGTGTTCTCATTCACCTACCTTATCAATAATTCTTCAGACTTAGACTCGTAGGATGCTTTTCCATCTACCAATGAACCTATGCCAACTATTCCTCGATATTCTTGGAGTATTCACCGTCATTGGGCAATGACTTCCACTGTAATTTCACATGAGACCAATTCAGAGGAGATAATCAGTTATGATACCGAGACATTCGAGTCTCAGCATGCTACCTTACATTCTCACTATCACCATCATTTACCATTCTCTAGTCTCACTACTCACTAAATTCATAAGTGGATATTACCACTGACTTTCCTAGAAAGACTTTACATGCCATCTTTGAGAAGAATTCCTTGATACTTTAAGACCATTCGAAACTCAACAGGAATCATGAAATATCACAATTATCACTGACCTGGTTGTCAAGATTCTATCATCTCGAAAGTACTAGCCTACCGAATTACAAGATTTGTTTCGATACGAATGCTCACTAAGCAACACTATAGAGATGAATCCAGCCTTTTAAACCAGACTATAGAACCTTCAAGTGAACATGATCTCACCAATAGGCATTATCCAAACTGGATGTTAGACATCAACGCATACATATAAACATACCCACCCGACTATTTCATCATTTTTAATGCCTACACTTTTCAATGAATTTCCTCCAAACTACAATTATACAAATCATACATCTTGCAAGAAATTATTTCTTAGAAAGTCGTTTGCTTAAAGTTTTAAATTCATTTATTCGGATACAGATTATGAACAAAACACTCAATCTCGATACCTATTTGGCAATCATTTTAAGGTTTTCTTTGGAATCCCAACTAGGTATAAGCATCACCTATCACCTTCAGACCAATGGTCAGAACGAGAGAACGATTCCAACATAGGGAGATATGTTTAGATCAGGCATGATTGACTTTGGAAATTTGTTGGACTAACCATTTGCCATAAACCGAATTCATTTACAACAATAGTTATCACATGAACATAAGGATCATACCATTTGAGAGCACTTTATGGTCGAAGTGCTAATCACTTATTGACGGACCGAAATCGGAAACTGCCCAATTCACTAGTCCAACCCATATTCATGAAACAAGCAAGAAGTGATTATTCGATGAATTACTCATCTTTCAATAGAAGAAATCCAACTCAATGACAAACTTGAACCTTGTGGAGGAACCAGTAGAAATCATGGACTGTAAGGTCATACAATGAAACAGAGTCAAATTCTATCATGAAATTCGCGAGAATTCCCGAAGAAGTCCCGAGTATACTAGGGTACGGGAAGACCAAAAGCGATTCAATTATCCACATCATTTTACCAATACCACTCCCGAGACCAACATGAACCGAATCCAGGGACTGGATTCCTGTTAGGAGGGGAGAATGTCACAATTCTCCATTTCAGGCCAATTTTCCTTATTCCCGACATTTCCTATTCATTGAATTTCAATTCAACATTTCACGTAAACAGGGTTTACGGGTATCCATTTGACGAGACCGGGTAGGTTAAGTCACATTGTCAACCATCGTACATTTTCTAGACTAGGGTTAGTCTACATTGCATCACGACATCATTTGCATTCTATTCCACTCGTAGATATATATTTTCAAGTTACCATTATTTATTTATTTGTATATAAATAATAAGACAAGTTATTAGTTTTTAACCTAATGTACCAAACAAATTCCACTAGAGCACTAATATATTTTTATATTAGTTATTTTTCCACTAAGGTTATAAAACTATATATTATTTATTTTTGGTGGTTAACCAAATAATAAACCTTTACTTGAACTATATACAACAAGAATTGTACCAACAAAGCAATACCTATCAAAATACCTAATGTCTACAAAAATTATATTTTTATAATTTTTACAACTTTATTATATTCCGTATTATCCTGTTATATTTTCTTTTTAATTAACCCGGTACCTGATAACGTTAAAATACCAAAACGATGCACTAAACGGTACCCCGTAAAATCAAGACGGGACAAAAGATGACAAGACCACCACCTCTTCATGAGGTGGCTGGCCCTTATGTGTCTTAAGGACACTTGGAGACACCAAAATTCACCAACATAAACCATTTTTATCTAAATCTTTCTCATAGTTCATGGTGTAACTAAAATAGAAAAAAAAAAAAAAATATTTCTCTAGTTCCTTGCTCTCCCTAGCTCGTTCCAACCTCAAGACCAAGAAGGACCAAGAATTTTTCAAGTATTAAATATTTTACAAGTATTAGATCACATCCATTACAAGGTTTTGTAATATAAACCTATGGATTGTTAGGTTTTTCTACCCAAAAAGTTATAAGGTTTTCAAGTAAGTGAACCACTAATTTTTCTATAAATTCTACCATGAATTCCTTGCAAGGTTTATGTACTTTTGTCATTTTTGAACTTGCATATTGAAGTCTATACCACAAAAACCTAAATTTCTATCATTTTATGTGTAAAATGAATTCCTTATGAAACCTTGGTGAAATGATTGAAATGGTGATGTTAGGGAACCCATGACACCCTAAGAAGGTGTATGGTAGATTAAGGGATGAGTTGATGTTGTTAGTAGTGGTTTTGGACATGTACAAACTAAGTTATATCATTTTTGGAAACATATGTTAACCTTCTGTCCCTATTTTAAATATTGGGTAAACTCAGTGAGTTTTGGTTAATTTTGGACCCAAAAACTAGAAAATACATTCTTAGATGAAACTATGGCCTTTTGAACCGCTAAAAACGGACCTATAACGAAGAAATTATGCCAAAAACAAGTTGCTACTAGACTTGAACATTTTCCGGAAAATTCATTGCTGATGTACGAATTTACTTGGTCAAAAACGAGCCTTAGACCTTTCCAAAACTTGCCAAACTATTGAAAATATGTTAGTATATATTTTTACCTTTCCGGGGATATAAAGAACTTGAAAATCGGCCTTATAACGAATTAGTTATGATTTTTCGAAAGTTATTATTTTCACTAATAAACCACCAGCACTTACCCAGAAATTTTCTAAGTATACCTAGAAACACCCATGTTGAGAGCCATTTTCCCGTCAATTGACTCAGTTTTGGAGTTTTGGACCACAAGGAACAAAAGTTAGAGCACCTGGCCTAGTTTTCAAATCAAAAAGCCGTTCGTCATTTGGACTTAAGATGAGTAATCTACAGCCATCCAAATATTCATAAAAACTGCCCAGAAATGGCAGCTTTAGCCTAAAATACCATACTTCTCGACCATTTAGCATAAAATCTAGACACTTTGAGCAAAACTTCACTCCTGAACATTTTGAGGCTTGGTGCTAGGCTTTCCAGAAATACCAATTTTATTTCCTAACTCTCAATATTCACTGATTTACAACTAGTTTTCCGAAGCCATTTTTAACCGTATTTCAAAAATTGTCTAAGTGTTGTATCTTACGTCTAAAAGCTAAATTTCATTATATTTCCCTATATAACTACCGTATAACATTATTAAACCATATAAACATGTAATAATCACCATGACCTTATACGAAGATGTAATTTATATTTTCGCCAACAATATATATTTTGAATACAAAACGAGTGGTATAGATTATAGTGCAAGTGCATACATGAACCCATTTCATAATCTAAAGTAGATTACATGCATTCATTTTAGGTTGCGGCTAGGAGTTGCACCTCATTACTTCAGTTCATACATTCCATATTGTGCCATTCCTTGAGGTGAGTTTTCATAGCCCCGTTTACATTTTTATTGTTTTCAAATCCCACGGGGGAGAATACATTGCACCATTTTTCATACGAGCCTAAGTATCAAATCCATATACATTACTTAAGTTACTACATTGCCATGTTTTAAGTCCCCACCATCATGAACCGTTAATTGTATTTAAGCGAGAGTGAGTGGATAGATCTATTGAGGGTGACGCCTCCATCCGTGTTGGGGTTACCAACAGTCAAGCGGATGCATTTCATTTGATCATTCCAAGTGTTTGGCAAAGCACTCCATTTGGGGCATTACCTACAGTCTAGCTTCGGGGTCATGAGCTTAAGTAATATTGTACAATTTTACAACCATATGACGGGTAGTCATACAATCATGTGACGGGTAGTCATACACTTATATTTATGGTTATCGTATAACATTCATTTTCCTAAACCTATGATTTCTCACCAACATTATTGTTGACCGTTTTAGCAATGTATTTTCAGGTTACTAAGATAACAACATGTGACTTGCATATGGACCATCATGGAGTCGAAGAGTCGACGCGTCTTACCTTTCATTTTATGCACTTATGTAACGTTTGATCAAGTTGAACTATTTTTTATGAACTTGTAACACCATTATGGGACCTATTTTGTAAACTCTGAATGTTTTAATGATCAAACGATGTATTTTCAAAACGACACTTTAGGTCGTTCAATATAACCTTGTATGAGATGCCCTGATCGTTACACCCAGGTATTCCATTCCGCTGCCATATAACAGGTAAATTCAGGGTGTGACAGATTGGCATTAGAGCTAAGGTTATAGCGAACTAGGTTGTATCTTGGACCCTAGACTATAACCACATCATCATAGCATCTCATCATTTCATCATGAGTGCATATTCACTTTACATGGTTTTTTTTTACCACAATACAGTACATTACACGGGTATGTGTGATTACCTACATTTCATAAGTATGTGACACCTACATTTCATGGGTATAGGGATACCTACATTGCTCGGGTACGACATGATACCTACATTACTTGGGTACTTTGTTGCCTACATCACTTAGGTGTGGATCACCAACATTCATGGCATCACTTGGGTGTGCGATCACCTACACTACATTACACGGGTCTCTTTCATTCATTTTACATGTGTTGTGCAATGGAGTGTGAAAACACAGGTTACAAGTCTTGTATGGGCGGGACTTGCAACTGAGTGGTTTGACATCGCCTTTGCTGTCTAAACATTTTCAAGGAGTCTTGGACATATTACGAGTATAGCTGAGCTAAGTATTGCAAAATTCATTAAACCTCGGTAGGATATAGACTGATCACCTATATTCGACCAGGGACAGTGGGACATGGACTGATCACCTATGTCTGACTCAAAGGTGAAGTTTGGAATGCTTTGAGCAGTTATGTTAGGATTATGTTTGGGTCAAGTCTTACAAAATTTCTGAAACGCTAAAATTCATATGAATGCATAAGCACAACATCTCATGAACATACAC
>LBNU01034997.1:234393-252675 GCA_014162995.1 Artemisia annua
GTTTATAGGAAGAAGCTAGATGGAGTTATGTTGGCAAAATCAAAGTTGGAGAATAATAGTTTTGATGAGGTAGAGGAAAGAAGAATAATGGAGAATGGGCTTCCTAAAAAGATGAATGATCTCGGAAACTTTGTTTTACCGGCGAAGATTAAAGGAACTACTCCATTGTATGCACTAGCCGACACGGGTTCTAGTGTGAGTATAATGCCTTACCCCTTGTATCAAAAGTTGGGATTGAGAGACCCTCAACCTAACAATTTTAAACTCACCATGGCGGATAACTCTAAAGCAAAAGCAATGGGGGAGGTAAGGAATGTTAGAGTACAAATAGGATACCAAGCGTTCTTGGCGGACTTTCTAGTGTTAGATGTTGCGGTTGATAAAGAACTACCTTTGTTGTTAGGTAGACCATTTTTAAGAACGTGTGGTGCGGTGATAGACATGGGAAAAGGAACTATGACTATAGATGATGGAATTTTAAAGAATACTTACTACCCAAGGCCTAGAGGTGGTAGTAATGTGGATGACTATGATGAAGACCAAGAGGAGGATTACCTTGGTTGTTTTAAAGTAGGGAGAGATGAAGATGGGAGGCCTAAATTTGGGCCATGCACACCTAGTTTCTTTGATATAGAGGACAAAATGGAGAGGGCTCTAGCAATGGAGGCTTATTTTAACCCATTTAAAAACATCTTTGTGTTTAATAAATTGACAGATTTTCTTGGATCTTTACCGGTCCAATTGAAGAACTTGGAATGGGGATCCGATGGTCCTAGCATTTACAAACGAGAAGATGGAGATGGTGAATGGCATTGCAAATTTGACATCACATGTCCTAGCGGAAGGAACTTTGCAAGAAGTTTCAAAACTCAAAAGACTACTAGGAAGCTTTCGAACAAGTATCGTGGAGAAGACATTCTTAGAAACGAATATTTCTATGGATGATGGAGAAGGATTGCAAGAATAAAGCACCTCTTGTGCTATTAGTTTGTTTCACATTTTCTATTTTCATGCAATTTTATTTTATGTTTCTTAGGTTTCATGCATTTTTACTTTTTAATAAGACTATCGTTATGTCATTTTATAGTTTTATCTATTTGAGTGATTGTTTGTTAGTTATTATGAGTTAAGTTAAGTTATTAAGTTAGAAGTAGAAATAATGACCAATGTTTGGTAGACCAAGTGTGTTTGGATACATATACATACAAAACAAGTGTTTTTGAAAAGACATAAACTAGTCTTGGCATTGCAAGAACTAGTGGAGAAAAGTTTTGTGAGAAAAATCAATTTCTTACAACTGATTCGGTTGGATGCTCAACTGATCGGTTGGAATTGAATATATAAACCCACAATTTCAAAAACCCAAGAACACACACACACACAATCCACCAAAAGTTGGGTCATTCAATTCGACCATAAGAAGTGTTTTGAAGGTTACAGGAGTGTAATTAGATCATCAATGGCATCAAGTCAAGTAAGTTATGTTATTAATTTCATTCAATTAAGTTTTAATTCGGATTATTAAGATTAGGTCATGATTTGGGTATTTTTGAATTAATTCGAATTGAGATGTAATATTTTGGGGATAAGTGATTAGATACGAGTAGAATGCATTGCAAAAAGAATTAGATCAATTGATTAAGTTTTGAGTAAGAATTGATTGATGGAATTTTCGAATAGAATTGGGTATAATCTTTAGAACTAATTTCTTTGCAATTGATGAATCCCAGATGTTATATGCTTGTTAATTAGTGATGTAGGATGGTACATTGTTAATTAAGAACACTTATTTGAAAGAATTAAGTTGATGATGTTCTTGAGTTCATAGAATCATTAGGTTGATGCATTAATGTGTTATGAATCGTTGTTAGAAGTGTTGGGAAGTTAGAAGCACCCTAAGATGGTCAATTACAGGTTAGAAGAAAGATTGGATTGAATGGAAAACGTTTGAATTGAATTTGAAGTAGAAAAAGTTCACAGAACGATCAGCCGATTCGGTTGCGGGCACAAACCGATCGGCTGGATGTTGACCAAAGGACCAACCGATTCGGTTGGTGGGCAACTAATTCGGTTGGTTGCTACAGAAAAATTGTGACATTTTTGAATAACGTTTTCTAGTTTCTAACTTGATTTGTATTAGTTCTTATACTCTTATAATGATATGTTTTGAGTTTTCTTTCAGGGAAAAAACCCGTTGGTTGGCAAGTTTTTGAAAAGGCACAATAGGAAGAGGATTACTATTACTTTGAGGCCCGAAGCTAACGAGAATGTGAAGTTCTCTCATGTCCAAGATAAGGATGAGAAGAATGCATACGGGGAACGTCTCTCGAAATTGCAAGAGAGAAAGGTTGCTGTGCCTAGGTTGATCAATTGGGACTTGTTTGCGGAGTATGAATGTGAGGAGCAGTTGCGAAGCATGATGGTGATGAATTATTTGTATCCGGGAGATGGGGATACGTTTGAGGATCGTTTGTGGGAAAGAGCATTTAGCATAAGGGAGAATGTAGTCAAGGAATGGTGCTTGGAATTCTTCTCAACCTTCTACTTTAATCGGAAGGTGAATGATGTGCTTAAAGATGTTTGTGTTTGGTTTAGGCTATGTGGTAATGAGCATGCTTTCTCTTTACCTAATTTTGCGGCTGTTCTGGGGTTATATACGGTTGGTGAATTAAATCATAGGTTGTTTGGACCACACTTCATGAGTTTGGCTAGGGTGTGTGGTGACTCAAAGATTCTTGATTCTTACTGGAACCGAATTGGAGATCCTTCTTGTTCAAGGAGGAATGCATCAGCGATCAGAAACCCGTTGCTTAAGGTTTTGCAAAAGTTGATTTCATGGGGATTATTATATAGGCATGGGAATCAAGACAAGTGCACCCAACCAGATTTGTGGACAATGAAGTTGTTGGAGGAGGACAAAAACGGGAACGCGACATGGATCATTGCCGAGTACCTTTCAAAAAGAGCACATGGGATTAAAAAGCAGAGTGATGTTTGTGGAGGTCACTATGTGACCGTAATAGCCAAGAATCTTGGGGTACTATACTGATGTGGAGTTGAGGAAATGTCGGGGTAGAATGGATAGTGAGATTTGGGATGCGGCTAGTTTTGGAAAGGCGTTTGATAGGAAGAATAGAGTTTTGGGAGCTTGGACTGAACCGAGAGGAGGGGCGTCTTCAAGGGCTTACATGGAAGCACCTTCGCAACCTCCAATGGGAAGTTTCTCGGGAAATACACAAAGTGGGTTCGACTCAGGATGGCGAGATTGGAACCGGGAACTTAATGCTATAGAGTGTAGGGATGTTTGGAGAGACAATATGATGATGCGTACTAATTATAATTATGATTATTCCATACCCATGCTCCAACATTTGGCACGAGATGCCGACTATGAGGTACCTCCCTACCAACCACCAAATGTTCCACCATACCCTCTGCCGTATGAACCCTATCCTGGTCCTTACCCATATCCTTATCCTGGATATTCACCGTTTCTTGAGCCATACCCCCCATATGGCCGACTTCCCGAATATGGTAGTTCTGGTGTTAATGTTGGAGGACCAAGCTTTAATGCTGGAGGATCAAGTCATTATGCTGGAGGTTCATCGTCGAGAGCTGGGATGAAGAAGAGACGTGTAGTGGACGATGAGGATGATGATGAAGATGACGATGAGGAGGATGAGTTCGTTCGTTCGGATATGGATGATGACGATGACGAGTGATTATCGTATGAGTTGTGTTTGGTAACAAAGACAATTATGTTTGTTGAATAATTTCTATTTCCACTTCTTAACTATTTTCTTTAGGATTAACTTAACTTAACTTAATTTTCTTTGTTTAGACATATTTGTGTGTTGCAAATATGTTTGTTTGTTTGTTTCGTATATGTTGCAGTTTTCTTGCAGGAGTACGGAAGCATATAGTTGATCCAATTTTTGGAGTCGTTAGACTCATTTGCTTATTACGATCAAATATGCATTTTGCGTATCTAACTCCGGTATTTTCTAAATTTTTCCATTTCCTTTACTTTGAAGTCATTTTTATTACATTGAGGACAATGCAAAACTTAAGTGTGGGGGAGGGAAGAAAATAGAAAAATTGCACATATTTTTAATTTTTTTTTATTTTTAATTGTTTTTAGAGTCAAGGACTATAGTAACTTATGGTTCGCCTTTTAGATTTTAGTCAAAATAAGGTTGATTTGATGGTAAATAATAATAACATTTTTAGAGTTTAAAGTAAGTTTAAAGAACAATTCGTCTCGGAATTGATAACATTTGCTAAGCACAATATTATACTCTTGTTACTACATATAGTGATGATTAGTTTTTTGTATATGAATAGTGTTCTCATGCTATTTATATATTTCATTATGAGTGTGCCGGTGATTGTGTTAATTCTAGAACTTGTACTTGTTATGCATTACGGTTAAAATCATTTTTCGAATGATGAGGATATTTTCATATGATAAGAGGCAAAATTAGGAATAAAACCAAATGGCCATCCGTTTACAAAACAAATTTTTGCTAACCACATCGGTTAGTTTACCTCGTATTTGGAACCCATTTGTTAGCGTTTATCTTTAACGCTAGATACCCCTAGTTACACCCTTTGAGCCATTCCTTTTCATTTGTTATATCCAGAAAAATACAAAAATATTTTACACTTTAAACTTTAGCCTAACCTTGTCAAAGTCTAAACGGTGGATTGCTAGTTGCTTGGTACGAAGGATTGTTTTTGATGATTATGAGTTAGACACACTTCGATGTTTGGTTGTACCATTTCAACAAGTTGAAGGAGACTGCAGCTTCTTATTTGTATTTTTTGTGGTGTATGCTTAAGCGAAGTGTGGGGGGAGTTTTATTATAAAAAAAAAAAAAATAAATAAATAAAAAATAATATAAAAGTCATCGCAACTATAAGGTGACAATTATAGCGAATGTGCTATATGATGAATAAAAGAAGTTATGAGATATGTTGTTGAGCCAACGAGCTTAGTATGAAGAATTCTTAAATGGTGAATCGATGTATCGAGATATGGAAAATTCGAAGAGGAGAAAGAAGGTAACTATGATCATTTATGGGATACGTGGTTTGGTTTGTGACTAGCAATTACGGGATTTAGACTTGATTTCATTTTTCTTTTAAACCAATTTCATATATTCCCATGCCTTATCCTTACCTTTTTAACTTAGCGTAATTACTAAATGTGTTGACATGTAGTGACCATCCGAATTTTTGAAGAATGGGATAACGTGCCAGCGATCTAAGGATTATCCTTAGTGACCATCCGTTATTTAGTTAATCTAAAGATTCGTGCTAGCGATCTATTGTGTTGGACATGAGGTATTTGCACTTAAGTTAATTAACCCTTAGCCAAAACATTATAACCCGAATAAAAGACCTCTTTGATGAATTATCTTATTGTTTTGATACTCGTACAAGCTTATGGTAAGAAACATTAATCATGACTGAGCTATGAGTGATTTATTAATCTTATCACATATTGAGGGATGAGTGAATTTCAAATATCTTCGTGAGGTGCTTAGAATTGTTGTCAAGTTCTTTTACTTATTTAAAATTCACATAAGATGTTTGCATTATTTCTATTAATATCAATTTTCTTTTGATTAAGATTTGCTCGAGGGCGAGCAAAGCTCAAGTGTGGGGGATTTGATAACGCTCAAAGTTAACATGTTTTTAGAAGCGTTATTGTTGGTTTTTCGTATGGAAATTGGTCATATTTGTATACATTTGTTACTTAATCGTGGAAAAGTGTTTATACATGCAAATATAGCCAAAAGCAGTGAAAAGATGCTTAAAAGTGAAGAAATGAAGTGATCATGCTTGTTGGGGAAAGATTCGAATGGAAGAGAAGGATGAAATTAACGCATGGACAAAGGATTTGATATAGACGAGCTTTCTATACATATTTACCAAAGAAATATCAAGTTCTAATGTACCAAGACATGCCACGAAGAAAGGAAACACATGCGAAAAGAATCGGCGAAGAAAAGTCAAAGAAACAACATAGTGGAGGCATCCAGCCGATCGGCTGCAACCCGCAACCGGATCGGCTGGAATTTGACCAAAAGACTCCAACCGATCGGTTGGACCTTCAGCCGATCGGTTGGGGAACTGCTGCTGTTACAAATTCGCATTTAAAGGTGTATTTACTCTCCATAATCATTGGTGGCTGATCATTTCTGGTTATTAACTATCATGGGACGTTTTTACTTGGAAGAGAAGAGTTATGAGGCTATATAATGAGTACTTAGCCTCTAGATTACATGTACCATCTTTTATCAATATTATTGTTACACTAAAGTGTTACTAGTTCATTTTCTAAGGTTACTAAGTGTGAAAAACGTCAGAAAGAGTTGAGTAAAGTCTCAATCTTTGGTTCGAGTTGGGAATTGTTCACTAGTGTGGTGAATAGTTTATCTAGAGTGTGGTTGCTATAGTTCCACGTGATTCTTGTCATTGTAATTCTCAAGACTAGGTACACCTTGATTCTTATAATGAACAATTGTTACTTTACGTTTAATGAAAGTTTTATTATCTACTTGTGTTTATTTATGATTGCTATGGAGTAATTTGTGATATACTTGTGTGTATGATGTGATTGGTTATGGAGTATTCTTTTACTAAAAAGGTGATGCATGAAAACATATCTATTTTATGAGTTTGTTGAAGTAATATCTAATCTTGCTTAATTTGTTGATAAAAACAATCTTTGGGAAATAGGTCCGAAAGGATTTTCAACTTGTTTTTATTCCAAAACATTAGTGCACGAATTAGTATGGAATATGATGCTTGACAACCATCCTATTTACTTATTAAAATGGATTTTGAGAAGATTTCATCACGAAAAAGGACCGAAAGGATTCGTAGGAATTCATAAGAAAAGAGTTGATTTTCTAAACAACCATGTGATTATAGAATTGTCATACTATCTTGATATGTCCGAAAGGAGTCATTTAGTAGATTGAATTCTTAGTAGTAGTTAGAACATGACATACATCATCGATTGTATTTCTACTCATTTTTAGTTGCGCATCATAACAAGTTTTACACCAAACTTTATATTCATAATTGCAATAATACTCCTAGACCTCATCATGGAATTATACACAAGTATATGCTTAGTTCTTATTTGATTTCTTTTTAAAAATATATTCATACAAACAAGGATTGACAACCTTTGTTAATAAACAAATTCTACTATAAATAAACAAATCCCTTGGGACGATCTCGACTTACCCACCTTTATTACACCGGACGAGTATACTTGCTCGTATGTGCTAAAGAATTAATCGGATAAATCGTGTTTATAAATTTTAAAACTTGCACTAACAAACCGGCACATCATAGAGCATTGTATATCAACATCTTGGCCTCCTGATTTTTGATAAGCTTTTTTTTCTCATCTTATTTAAGTTCCGAGTATGGTGTCTCAACCATCAACTTGGTTTCCGAGTCGAGCATCTCGAAGACAAAGTCACCATTTTGAATGACCTCCCATAGATCAAGATCCTTGGACCTAACATAGGTCTCAAACCGGGTTTTCCAAAAACAAAAACCTTTGGTTTCTAGCAAAGGTGGTCTTTGCATAGAACACCCCTCCGCGTAGTTCTATTGAGCCATGGATCTATACTCAACTTTACCAGAAATCTTAGTTAGGACTTTAGATTTTTGGAAAAGAAGTTTTTGACTTAAAACGACTTCTCGGGAAGGTTTTAACGCTCAAAAACTTGAGTATACCGCTCTGATACCAATTGTAGAACCGTAGAGGGGGGTGAATACGGTTTCTTCAGCTTTTAGGACGTTTAAAAACTTTAAGCCACGAAGACAACCAAGTGGTCTAAGTAGGAACAACCACAAACACAATCACAAGTATATAAAGCTAGTGAAGAACACAACGATATATACTAGTTCAGGATGGGGGGTTTATACCATCCGTACGTCCAGTTGCGAATCCGCGACTCCGATACTATTCACTAGTATAATAATTTCGGTGGACTACAAACCGTTACAATTCACTCCACCGATACTCAACAATATCGATGCTCACAAAGAAGGAGTTACTCCCCAACGGTATTCCGCCCTCGGAAACCACCCAAAAGAATCTCATGATTCGACTTCACCTACGTGTCACAAAGACAACTACCAAACTTCCCACCGGAAGTATCAAACCCCAACTAGATCCCCAGTGATCTAGGCTTGGTCACAATGACACAAGACTTCCCGTATAAACAAATGAATGAAAAGATTGTTTGTTTATCAATCAAGCCCTAACCTAACCTAGAGACTAAATTGTAATTGAAAGGGTAGAAGAAGACCCTTGACACAATCACAAGAGTGGATTAGGTTCTTGTGATTCTTCCCTTGCAAAGAAGGTGTGTTCTTTCAAAGATGTTATATGAAAATCAAGAACACAAGATTAGAGATAGAGAGATTTAAGAGAGATTAGAAAGTGTTTGAGAGAAAGAATCTAGAGAGAAAGAAGAATGGCAAGGGGTGAGGAATACAAGAGGCAAGGCATGGTATTTATAGGCAAAACCCAAAAACTTGGGAAAATTTACCGAGGCCGGCGCGTCACCCGCGCGTCAACGCGCGGGCAGCCACCAGGCTTCTGTAACATTTTCCCAAAATCTTGGGTTTTGATCTTATAAATACCTTACCTTGCTAAACCCCCAATTGTACTTCACACTAAACCTTAACATTAATCAATCTAAGGTTTACCAACTCAAATAGCCAATTTGAAAACATTTTATGAAGTAGATAAAGAGAAAAACAAATTACCAAGGGTGAGAAGTGTAGATAGGGTAATTTGGAAGGGGTGTAAATGTAATTCCTCACATGGCATAAGTGAGAAGAGAATATGCCATGGAATATTCCACAAGGGAAGGGTTAAGGTGTAACTATGGTTAAGTTTAAAGGTTTAGAAGATTAACCATGGTTAAGTGTGAAATGGGTTAAGTGTAGAGAGTTAACCATGGTTGGGTGTGTATGTGGTTTTAGTTAACCAAGGTTGGGTTAGGGCTAAGTGATGGGAACTAACCATGGTTGGATGAGGAGAACCATGGTTGGGTTAAAGGAGATATTCCAAAGGAATATTCCTTTCTTGGGGGGAAAGGGGTAATGGATGGTTGAGATGAGTTGGATTTGAAATGGAGGCTTGTGATTAAAAACATGTGTTTAAATGGATGGATGGTTGAGATGGTTTAAGAGAATGAAGGGTTGAGATTGAAAGTGTGCAAGAAATAAAAGAGTGTGTACAAGAGTGTAAGAAAGTGAGATGTGATGTGTACCTTAGTGTGTGCATGGGTTGTGTGTAGTGTGTGTATTTTGAATGAGATGTGTGGCAGTATGTGAAGTGTATAGGTGTAGTATGTGTAAGTATGTGTAAAGAAGGGTATGTGAGTGAAGTGTGTGTATTTTGAATGTGTGTTTGGGTGAGGGGGACAAGAAGGTACAAAAGAGGTGATGTGTGTAAGGAATATGTAAGAGTGTATGGGGAAGGGAGTATGGTGGTTAAGGGTTTGAGGAAGTGGTTTTGAAGTAGATGGTTTTGGGTTGAGTGGTTTTGGTTGAAAGTGGTTTTGATGGAAAAGTGGTAATTTGTTGAAGAAGAAGATTAGAAAAGTAATTAAATAAATAAAGAAAAGATTAGAAAATAATCTAATTGTCATTAAGAAGAAAATGGTTTGACAATTGAGAATATAGGTTGAGAAAATTCATAGGTTACTTATATATTCAAGTAACAAAACGTCGAGTATCCACAATTTCATATCTCGTGACTTTCCACGACTCGACGTTTTCTACTAACACCTTGGTACAAACGAGTCAAGTGCTTTGCCTTGATGTAAAGCATAACCCAAGTGGGAAAGGATGCGTTTACGCAAAGTGACCTTTGACTTAGTTTGACCAATAAGGGAGTAAACCCGTTACGTGATTAGAGAAGACGTAAGTACGGGATATGAGCATATGAATGCTTTCACGTGTTGTTACGTGAAATATAGAAGCTCCCTAAGTTAAGAAAAGCATTGGCTAGAGGCAAGTTTTTAGAAAACTTGAGTTGGCGTTTTCCCGTAAGTGGGTGTTGTAAAAGTATGATCTCTCAAATCTCAAAACTCGTTTCGAGTGTTCTCAAAAGCACATAACATATATATACATGACTTGAAAGATCCACATTTGTCGGTTAAGGGGAAAGCCGACTTTAAAAATTCGCCCGAAACCATACAGACTCCTGGCACGTCCCCGGCGTGTCAGCGCGCGGGCAGCGCGCCAGCGGCAGACATGTGGTTTCGGGGAATTAGGCTACCGTTTGACGTTTTATGTGTTACGAAGGTTTGTTTGTCATTATCAAAACATTAGGAGATCTTGATCATGTTGCCTCAACAAAATCGTAAACCCATCAAACTCGTCAAAACAAATACCCAAATGAAACCCCTCACATGAAGCTCCCTACTATTGTGTTATGTTGTTAAAAAAATAGGTTTTTATACTTATATGAAAATAGTCCGTTTATACTCTTCAAGTTTGCATATTTACAATTTCTACCCTAAACTTTCAAATATATATATATTAAGCATTTAACTTCTAGGTTTTGCACAACTAGTCCCTATACTTATATATTCTAAAGTAATGACAGAAATAGTCCTTAAACCACACTAACTTTCAATAATTACCCTTTATACCCTTAACTTAACAATATTTGCAAAACTAGTCCTTATAAGTTTATAACTTATTTTACATTCTTTCCTAGGGTTTTAGAACTTTGCAAAAAGGGTCCTTATGCTTATAACTTCTAAAAAGTGTAAAAAATAGTCCCTGGACTTCATATTTTTAGAAATTTACCATATATACGCTTATGCATGAAATTATTTCAAAACTAGTCCTAAAATCATGTAAACTATATTTTTATGAAACAACAATGTTTCAAAGCTTATGTTTAACTAATATATACTTAACTAAGTCATCTAATTCAGATTATAGCACATGATAAGGCAATTTAGCACAAAAACACGTATTTAGCAAAAACTAGGGTTTCAAATTGAAAACTTCAAAATGAATATGGTCAAGGCTCATATAAGGGTTCTAAGGCATATCCTAAGTATCCTAGGTCATTACTAAGACTACTATAATAAAAAAAATGAAGGCTTACTTGGTCGTGGGACTCCTAATATGGGAACTAGTGTTTTCTCGACTAGTTTTGGAACTCGACAAGGATCAAGGCCTTACTATACTACTTCTAGGGATTCTAGGGACTTAGTAATACATAAGTTTATGAGGTAAAGAAGAGAGGAAGGTGTGAAGAGAAATGGAGGAAGAGGGCTCGCTATTTATAGAGTCGTTAGGAAATGCGACCAAGAAAAAAAGAAGGAGGTGGTGAGGAGGGGGTGACTAAGCTGAGCTAGGGGGTGACTAAGGAGGCCTAAAGGGGTGACTTAGGGTGGCTATGGGCAGCTAGGGGGCTGCCCTAGGCCGGTTGTGGTGATGGTGTTTTTAACGAGCCAAGGTGGTTACAAGGAGGTGGATCACCTCCTTGTGTGCATGCTAGGGAGGTGATAGGGTGTGTGCTTAGTATAAGCAAGGTGCTAGGGTGCTAGGTTGAGGAGCTTGAGGTGCTTAGTAGCTTAATTTTATGTTTTAGGTTTAGTTTCGACCTAGTTTTTGTTAGTGAGAGATTTTGGTCTATCCTAAGGTTTAGTGCCTAGATTAGGGTCCTATGAGTGTTTAGTGACTAAGATTAAGTCCTAGGAGGCTTATACTAAGTGGTGGTAGCTTATGGTAAAGATTTGGGAAGGTTTAACCTAGTTTTGGGACTTATAAACCCTATTTATTGTTTTGTGCTTAAGGGACTTGTACCTAGGTTCTAGGGAGTTGTACTAGGGTTTAGTGAGTCTAAGATATCCTATTGTTGCTAATGTAACTCATACTTAAGCCTTGAACACTTTTAAACTAGTTCAGATAAGCAATTAGTGTTTGAAAGATAACCGTAAACACATAAGGTGCAATTAGGGTTTGATTAGGGTTTCTGAAAGAGATAGTGTACTAGAGTGACAGTTTACTTAGTGAAAATATGTTTATAACCTAGGATTGACATACTGCGATGTTTACATAAAGTAAACATAGTGGTGTTTGGCATAGGTGGATACGTGAGCTTGTCTAAAGGTCATATAGGTAATAGTGATGTAATAAGGCAAAATTTTCACTCGGGAAATAGATTTAGGCATAGCTAACCTAGATAGTGCTTAGTGAGGGCCTAAGTTAAGTTAGTAAGGCTTAGCTAACCTATGGGAAGTTAGTAGGGAAATTAGTGGGTTGCTACAGTCTCCCACCCTAACAGAAAATCTAGTCCCGAGATTTTAACTAGGGTTAGTGGGCAAGGGTGAGAATAGATACCTAAGGCAAAGGGTTAGATCCTAAGTCCGTGACTACACTCGGATCTTCTTGGTCATTCCTATTCCTCAACATATAAGCTCTTCCCTGGGCACCATCATTATTTTTCTTTTGACATCTATTTTCATAGTGTTCTTTTTCTCCGCAAGCATGACAAATGACCGTTACTAGTGGCGGATTACCCCTAGTGGCTGGTCCTTTGTGCCTGCAATCCTTTGCCTGATGGCCCAACTTGTTACATGTAGTACATTTGATGAAACAAGGCCCTGTGTGGTGCAAAGCACATCTCTCACATAGAGGGGCTTTCCCAGCATAACCACTTCCCTTATTTGGAGTGGCGGCATAAGCTCTAGCAGCTTCTTGCCTTAGGTTTGGATGAGGATAGGGGTTGGTACGATGATTACCATCAGTGTTACGGGTGTTGTCGAAAGTTCTCCCATCGTGGAACTTTCGTTTATTATCGTTGGGCGCTGGCACAGGGTTGTGCTTTGTTACTTGATCCATTAACCTCAAAGTTATGTTAATGGCTTCCTCTAAAGTTTGAGGTTTAGAGGCAGTAACATTCCCTTCGATACTTTGGGGTAAACCTCCAATGAAAACTTCTATCTTCTTTTCAGTAGTTGGCACCATTGTGGGACACAAAGTTGCCAATTCCTGAAATCTCCTAATATAAGTTTTTACATCGTTCCCTTTTACTGTCAAGTTATAAAACTCATCTTCCATTTTCTTGACTTCCGTTCGAGGACAGTATTTCCTAATCATAAGCTTCTTAAATTCAGTCCAGGTTAACTTGTATGCCTCCTCTATTCCTATTGGTTGGGCATACGAGTTCCACCAGGACAAGGCTTCCTTGGTAAGAGTACCGGTAGCAAACTCAATTCTACAGTCCTCAATACAGTTACTACGGGAGAATACTGATTCACACCTCTCAAACCAGTGAATCACTCTTGTGGTCCCTTCTGTCCCCTTGAAATTGAAGGGCTGACAGCTCATAAATTCCTTGTAGTTACTCTTCTTCACCACAGGAATCTCGGGGTTTCTAGCCATGTTAGCATCCCTAGCTTCTAGTGCCGCAGTTACACTGTCAGCAACTAGTTTTCGGATGGCTTCCTGAGTCATGGCGGGAGTAGGAGGAGTAGCGGCTCTCGTACGTGCCATTCTATAGACGTTTGTAAGATAAGATGGGATAAGAATAATGTCATATCCGTTTAGACATTCTTGCAAGTTTTAAATAATAGAATCTTGCGTATAGACGGATGGTACAAGTTCTAACTCTTAGAACATTGTCTGATACCGGAGAAATGGATAGGTAGGGAATCCTAAAACTAAAAGGGCGGATTTCCTAATAAGATTTACTAAATTCCTCGGAAGTTCGTTTCCCCTATCTAAAGGCATAGTGATACTAAAAGATCCTAATCATTATAAGTTTTAGTGTTCCTAGGTAAGTTTACTTATTTAAAAATTCCTAATAACCTTGAGTTCCTAAAAACTTAGGGTAGGCTTATAATGGTTCCTATAAGGCATTGGGGATCCTAATACGTAACTTAAGAAAACTAAGTATAGGCAAACTATATCTCCTATTACGACTTGTTCCTATATCTTACAAGGTGAAAACTTAACAATTATTACCTAAACTATCTATATAATTAAACTACCAATGTCTATAATCTTACTAGTTTGATCCTTTGCTATTCTTAAGTTCCTTTATTGCTTCTAAAAGATCCATTATATCTGACCTATGACATTCCTTAATGCCCTCGATAATCATTTCTAAAGTGGAAAGCCTGACGTGAGCTGTAACTACCTCATCAAAGTGTCCTTCATATTTTGTTTGTAACTTAAAGATTTGACTACGAGTTTTCTCTAGTTCATTTTCTAACCTAGTATAGTCTTTTTGGATTATAACTCTACCTTTTCCTAGATCACTAATCTTATTTTCTACTTCCTCAATACGTCCTAAGGACAACTTATCTAGGTGACTAAGTATACCCTCTATTTGTTCCTCATGCCTTTTTAAGGCGTTTTATAAGAACTACTTCCTATTACAAACCTAGGGGAGGCGAAGGCGGTATAATACGTAATTTCTTACGGGGAGGGGAAACTACCTCTGGAACATAGCAATCTTGACTATTATAGTGGGGTATAGATGGTGTAGGGGTTAAAGTGGGTACGGTAGGAATATCACCACCGTATGTTGGCATATAACCATTATATGCTTGCATATAGGGATCATTCAGGGAGGGTTCTAAAGCTAAGTTAACTAAAACATTCTGAGCTAATTCTTCCGGAGAATTTGAATCAGAGGATGAGTGAGTAGGGGTAGCTAGGGTATATTCATAACTATCCGACGAAGTATCCTCATCATCGGTGTTTAACATGATGATATTTTTCTTAAAGGAAGACATATCTAACTGTAATACCCGGGAAAAGTATCTTAGCATATCTCTAACCTAAAGGCAATAACAAAAGTGGGGAATCTATCTTAGAGGCAAATCGGGGAGTATAACCTAAAGGCAAGTTAGGAATCTAACCTAAAGGCAAGTCGGGGATTCTAGTGGCACGGAGGACTTTTTGAAAAAATGGTTATAGTTTAGGAAAAACCTTTTGTTCTCTATAACCAAGGCTCTGGTACCAATCTGTAACACCCCATTTTCACAGATCACATCGGAATTTAGATCTGTGGTATTACTTCATGGAAACAAAGACAAGGTAATAGAAAATGACTGATTGATGCTGAACAGTCATTCCAAACTAACCAAGATCAATGGTGAATAAGGTCAAACCACTTGTGCACAATCTCCCTGGAGTATAGTGTTTTCCCGGGTCGTTATATCCCAGCGAAGTGTGAAATTGTATTTTGAACGAATTGTGATCGGGTGAATTTGAATGGGAAAAGGATATGGGTGATTATACTAAGCAAATATAAGAGAAAATAGCTTAAACAAGCTATATCAACAATAACGTAAAAGCAAATAATCTAAAAACGTATTAAAACTTAAAAACGTATGTTTAAGTTAAAAATAACGTAAACGTACCAAATAAAAAGTGAAAAGTGAGCTATATAAATCCTATGGGTATAAAAATTACTTTTCTAGAATCCTAATGAAAAAAGAAAATTTTAGAAAAAAGAAAATTATTTTTTAGACTTTTTAATTAATTATTATTAATTAATTACTAATTATTAACCAATTAAACTAATTTAAATTATTAAAAATACTATATGAACAGTAAAAATTATGAAAATTTTCCTAAAAATACTTTATAATGTCAGAAAGTTAGGAAAATATAAAACTGCTAGTGAGCTTATTAATAAGCAGAAAAATAAGCTAATAAGGATAAATAAGCAAAAGGGACTATTATTACTATAAATAAAAATCTGGAAAACTAAAATACTAAGAACAACCTAGCCCAGATGGTGCACGGGGTTTGTTTGGTTTTGTCCTTTGGAACCAGGAGGTCTCAAGTTCGAATCCCACTTGGTCCTATTTTTCTGTTTTTTTTTCTTGGTTTTCTTTTTACAAAACTATTTTAACAACAATAATAAGCAACTTTTGTGAACACAGCTTTTTTGAAACTCACAAATAAGCTCTGTGTGAGCTTATTGTTCACACAGTAAGCTTTTTAAGCTAAAAAGTGATTTTTGAAGTTTAAAAAGCTAGCAAATAAGCCATAAGCAAAACACTAAGGAAGGAATTAGCTAAAACAAGTTGAGATAAGTCTGAATAAGCTAAAATAAGCAGAAAAACACACTGATTAAGCACAATAAGCAAAAATAAGCAAAATCAAATATCCAAATCCAAACAGGCCTGAAGGCTTACTTGCAGGCTTAAATAAGCTTATACTATAAGCTCAGAAGCCAAAAATAAGCCTTGAACCAATAAGTTAGATCTATGAGCTTTCCAAAAAGCCAAAGAACTTAAGCTAAGGTTCACTGATAAGCTCTACAAGAGCTTATGAAGTTGGCTCAATCACACTGATGAGTCAGTGTGATGATTTTGGTGAGTCAACATGGAGGGCCAAAATTTAGCAGTTAAATAAGCAGTTAATGGATCAAAAATCACATGAATATGTAGCCTGTACTATAAGCTTGATATAACGCGGGAGCAAAGTACAAGCTCAAACCACGGGTATCGTTGTCCCAACGAGGGTTGAATATGGATCTCGTCACTCAAGACCGTGAGCTATGTGTGATGAATAAGTTTTAAAAGAAGTTTTGGGTTTTGTCTACACTACAATGACAAATTAAAGTAAAGGAAAGCGGTAAACGACATGAAATAAGAAAACAAGTAAAGTTGCATGAAATAAAGCGACTAAAGAAAGCGGTAAATGAAAGCGATAAGTAAATAAAACGGTAAATGAATTTAAAAGACAATGTGTTTGCAAAGCGACGCGAGTAAATTCATTAAGCTTGAGGTAAAAGTTTGCAACGAGTTATTCTCCTTTCTCGAGATTAGTTGTTGATTAATCTTTTGAAAAAATATTAACTCAAGACGAGTGAATTAATCGTTCAAAGATTTCGTCTTCAAATAATTAACTCACACGTCTAAGCAATCTTTCGATTACTTATCACAAACGTTTAAGCTCTTACTTAACTCACAAACTCGAGCTACTAAGCAAACACGTTTTAAAAACTACTCGAGACTCATATTAAAAATTTAAAGCGATAAAGAAAATAAAAGACTTGTAAAACATTTAACGTAATAAAAGTTTAAAACTAAAAACTAAAGACACGAGACTTAAATAAGAAAACGACTCTAAAAAGATTTTAGAAAATTTCGACAGCATAACATTTAGATTTAATAAAAATAAAAGCCTCACTCGATAAACGATGAGGGAAAATAAAAGTCTAACTCGACTTGTAAAAGAAATAAGAAAAGAAGAAGAAAAAACAAGACACGACTCAAAATAAACTTGGACTAAAAAATCAAACTCGCTATCTAAAATCTAGAAAACCAAACTCGCTACATGAAAAACCACACTACATACTCGCTATGCTAACCTAAAAATGCCAAACTCGCTAGGTTTCTAATAGTCCCAAACTCGCTAGGGCTAATACCCCATACTCGCTAGCCCTATGAAGAAAACCATACTCGCTAGGGTCTAACCCTTACTCGCTAGACCTAAGTTAAAAACTAAACTCGCTATCTACCTAGTTCCTAACCAAACTCGCTAGACCTAACAAAAAACTAAACTCGCTATATAAAAAAAATCAAACTCGCTATACTAAAAAAAACTAAACTCGCTATTAAACCCTAAAAACAAAATATTCTGGAACTTTTAAACATTTAACGTGACATAAATTTTATAAAAATAAATAAATAAGACTTGTAAAAACTTGATAAATAAAAAGTAAAGACACTAAAAGAAGCTCAAAAATAAGCAAACAAGCCACGGCTTCTTTTGGAAGCCTAACTTATTTGTATATCTTTTCACTTGAAACAAAAAAAACATGCAAAGTTGATAGAAAATAATAAGAACTTGTAGAAAAGATTAAAAGAAAAGCTTGTAAAGATTAAAGGAAAGATTTAAGACATCAAAATAAGCTTGAAATAAGACATCAAAATAAACTTGCATTTACACTAATACATGAAATAAAACTATACTACTCTACCTTATCCCTACTCCTAATCCTAAAACTAATGCTTACAAATGAAGCTACCAAGTGATATTTATCAAGCTAGGGGGTTTACAAGTTTGCTTTCGTGTACGCTTTGCCCCCTAGACTTTTACAAGTCATGAAAATAACATATAAACTACATTACAAGTCTACTAAACGTCTTAAACATTAAATGTAAACTCTTGTAACTTAAGAGAGACGAGATTTCTTAACACTGTAACTCATGGATCCATAAACTCTATGCAAACATTATCAAT
>LBNU01034997.1:252947-276377 GCA_014162995.1 Artemisia annua
CATCCTTATTCTTTCTTTTCTTTTTCTTTTTCTTTTGATACTTTTTTTTCACTTTCTTTCACTTTTTTTTTCTTTTTTTCTTTTTCTTGCCTTAGTAACTTCTCGACTCCGAACCTTCACGGTTTCAGTCCAAGACCTACCGCCAACTGCTAGGGTTGGAATCTAGGATCCAAGGTCCGATCTCAATCCGAAGTCTTAAAGTACTTTAGCTTATACATAACAACGGGCTTTTGGGTAGCTCCGAAACCACATGCGTACTACGCTTATACAATGATATACAATACATTATAACTCAATACAATGGCGTGTATCCATGATGTGTACCCAATTTCTCAAGCAAAGATTCTCTTAAGAAGATAAAGAACTACTCATCGGCTAAACCTAACATCTTTAATTATTTTGCACAGATATGGGGTGAAGCAATTTTGTGGGAACAAAAAGTCATGAGTACCTTCGATGAGCTTTAAAGAGATCCAACTACTCTATGCTTAGCATCTAACTTCTAAAGAAACTCTATCATTTCACGTTCTCCGCAAATTTAAAATCCCACATAATGAGATCCGCGAATGCTTAGCCGATAATCAAGCCACGCATATATAAAGTCAAGTACGGGAGCCGACAAAAGAGTAGCTCCTTGTGTACAAAACTAGCAAAAGCTTTTGTGATCATCATTGGTTAAGGGAACAAGCTAGGGCTCAACACGCCCGGATCAAGTCAAAATTCTTATTCTCACTCTTACCTAGTAGGAAAGTCAAACGCGGTGTCAAAACTTTTATTCTATTTTTATATTTTTATATTTTTTCTCATTTTTTTTTCTTTGGAATTTTTCAAAATTTTTCAATTTTTGTGGTTTTTGAGGAAAAACGGGGTTGCGTAAGTAAACGACAATGGTGAAAGTGCTAGGTCAATCAAATCGAAGATTCACCCCCCCAGACTAAAGATAAACATTGTCCTCAATGTTTCCAAGGTAAGGGTAATCCTAACAATAAATCTAAGGCCGTATATTAAGTATGCCAAAGATACCATTAGTCGATAAGATTTGGATATATGATTTCCATTCCAGCAGCAAGACATGGGACTCGAGTGGAGATGCAACGAACCACGAGCACGAGAGTCATCATGAAATGGGGAAATCTGCACAAACACAAACAACCAAGCAAACACAAGTTTGGAAGAGGTTGCCCTCCTCTCGTTACTTATTAGATAATAAAATAAACAGGATAAGCATGGGGTGCCTCCCACGAAGCGCTTGTTTAGTAACGAGTCGTATAGCTTAGACTCGCCCCGAATTTACTTGTTCTTGGGGGAGCAAATGAAACACACGGCTAGAAAAGCGACGATGCCGGGATCAAAAACAACATCCTCACTCCCGGGGGAATGACGGATGGGTGAAACAATAGCATAGGTAAGATAAGGAAGAAAGATCATAACAACGATTTTTAGGTCGAATTCAAAGAGATCCTCCATGGTAAGCGTAACTTTCTCCTTAGTCTTAAAATCATCCTCCTTCAAAGTTTTATCAACGAAATCTTCAATAGTAACGAAAGAAGCAAGGATGTCGGGCTGGAGCCCATGAGAGTCTTTAAAAGATAATAAACCGGGTTTAAAAATTTTATCTTCTGAAAGGAACGATAATGGATCATCAACCACGGTAAAATACGAAGAAACATTCGGAGATGACAACTTAATAGGTTCAGTAACTTCTTCAATTCTTGACGGAGTCGGGTCGACAGGAGTTAGAAACTCGTCGTGAAGAGAATTATCCATATGATGAACATTTGTAACCTCGGGTTCCGTAACAGACTCGTCACTATCCTTAATCTGAATATCGAAGAGCGGATTGTTTGAAATCATAGTAAAATCTGGTTCGAAATCAAATAGAGGATTGGTGAAAGTTGTTTTGAAAGTTTCAAGAACTGGGTTATCTGATTCATTTGAAGTTTCATCAATATCTGAAAGAACATCGATCTCTTCTGGGGAGAAGTCGGGAATATTAGGTTCAGAAATTGAGGTGGGATTGCCACACGGGGAAATTTCTCCTTCAACGTACTCGATTTCTCCACAAGACAAGGAAGCATAACCTTCGTCAGACTCGGAACATATCTCATCATGATTATCAACGGACTCATCAGTAACTTCATCGTTCTTCGGAGGGAGAGGAGGTAAAGGTTCTTCAAGTAATAAATTTTCAAGAAAACGAATATCTCCCTCCGAATCAAAGTTAGTATCATCAAACGGCTTATCATTCGTATCAACGAGATTATCAAGACGATCATTTTCAAAAATCTCACCATCACCGTTAGAAGTTTCCCCGGACTCACTTTGGATTGGGACAAGGTTCTCAACACTAGACTTATTGAATTCGTCCGATTCCGTTGCCGGAGTAGTGTCGAGAGGCTCGTCCCCCATTGTTAGAGAATCCTCGGGTCTTACGGGAGGACAGATAGGTGCAATTTGAGGAAAAACGTTGAACGGTACTATTCTCTCCTCGTCGTCATCGGAATCATCGTCATAAATAAAAGCCTTTCGAAGTTTAGCCGCTCTTATTTCAGCAAGTAATTCTTCCATGCTTTTGCTGCCATCATCCTTGACGGTTGTGTTGAGATAAGATAACCAAATTTGAGTGGACGCCTCATCATCATCACCATTGTAAATGAAAGATTCACGATATTGAGAGCTTTCTCTAGATGCTTGTTCTTCGGCTAGAAGTTCTCCACACGTTTTCTGATGAGAGTCTTCTTTGGTAAGTTTCTTCAACAATCTATCCGTTTCACTCAATATCTCTTGAAGTTTCTGGTAAAGTTCAGGATCCCATTGATAAGGTTGATTTTGAATCATTTGATCTTGTAGAGGTTGATCTTGGTGAGGATAATTATAATTGTTACAAGGAAACGGGTTCCTCGTTTGACAAACAGTGCTAAAGTGCGGACCTCCACAATACTCACACCCGTAAGATTGTTGTGACAGATTTGGTGGATGTTGAAATGAATCATGATTGAAATACGGTTCTTGCTCATAAGTGTTTTGAGGAGGGAAGTAAGAATCGTTTTGAGGATAATTGGAAAAGTTTGAATTGAAATTTTGAGAATATGAATTTTCATCTTCAAAAGCACAAAACGAACAGAATCCATTATTAAGACTTCTACCACACCTCATGCAAGTACACCGTTGACAACAGTTTGAAGTCGGATCCAAATGATCTCCACATCCATTACAAAACCAAGATAAGTCGGGCTGAGGTGGGTAGTTGGAAGAATCTGAAGGATAGTCGAATGAATTAGGGTTTTGATCATACACGAATGAATTACTTGAACCACAACACAAACAACTTCCGTTTTGAATATCGTTTCCACACCTTTCACACGTACAGTATCGACACGGTGCACCATAGAGTGGTACACCACAACCAACACAAAGTATCAATGAATCCATGAGAATTAAACAATAGGGGGTAAGAAGATTGTTTTTGGTTTTTATGTTTTGAAAAATGAAAAGTTAAAAATGAAAACAAATTTTGAAATGGAAAATCTTTTTGGATTTTTGATTTTAGAAAAGTGAAATTAAAAGTGAAAACCAATTTGAAGAGAAATTTTTTTTTTGTGTTTTTATATTTTGAAAATATTTACAAAAGCTTAAACTTCTCGAAAGAAGGGTCTCCAAAACACATTACTCAAACGATCGAATAACTCAATCTTATCAACCGCTCCCCGGCAGCGGCGCCAAAATTGATGTGTTCGCGGGAGCAAAGTACAAGCTCAAACCACGAGTTCGTTGTCCCAACGAGGGTTGAATATGGATCTCGTCACTCAAGACCGTGAGCTATGTGTGATGAATTGGTTAAAAAGGAGGCTTTGGTTTTGTCTACACTACAACGACAAATTAAAGTAAAGGAAAGCGGTAAAACGACATGAAATAAGAAAACAAGTAAAGAAGCATGTAATAAAGCGACTAAAGAAAGCGGTAAATGAAAGCGATAAGTAATGAAAACGGTAAATGAAATTAAAAGACAATGTGTTTGCAAAGCGACGCGAATAAGTTTATTAAGCTTGAGGTAAAAGTTTGCGACGAGTTATTTTCCTTTCTCGAGATTAGTTGTTAATTAATCTTTTGAAGAGATATTAACTCAAGACGAGTGAAATAATCGTTCAAAGGTTTCGTCTTCGAATAATTAACTCACACGTCTAAGTAATCTTTCAATTACTTATCACAAACGTTTAACACTCTCACTAAACTCACAAACTCGAATCACTAAGCAAACACGTTTTAAAACTACTCACGACTCATATTAAAAACTTAAAGCGATAAAGAAATTAAAAGACTTGTAAAACATTTAAACGTAATTAAAGTTTGAAACTAAAAATGAAAAGACGAAAGACTTTAATAAGTAAAAGACACTAAAAAGATTTTAAAGAAAATTCGACAGCATAACGTTTAGATTTAAGAAAATAAAAACCTCACTCGATAAACGATGAGGTGAAATAAAAGTCTTACTCGACTTGTAAAAGAAATAAGAAAAGAGGAGAAGAAAATAAGACACGACTCAAAATAAACTAAGACTAAAATTAAAACTCGCTACCTAAAAACTACAAAACCAAACTCGCTAGGCACATTAGACCAAACTCGCTAGACACATTATGCCAAACTCGCTAGCCCTAACATTCCATACTCGCTATGATCTTGCAATCCATACTCGCTAGCTTTTTAGTCCCCAAACTCGCTAGGTTTCAGTTTCCAAACTCGCTAGGGTTTGATTCCCATACTCGCTATCTACCTAATAATACCAAACTCGCTATGCCTAAACCCCCTAACTCGCTAGACCTAAGTAAAAACTAAACTCGCTATTTTAAAAAAAACAAACTCGCTATTAAACCCTAAAATCTAAACTCGCTACTAAACCCTAAAAACAAAACTCACTGGACTCTAAAACTTTTAACGTGACATAAATTTTATAAAAATAAATAAATAAGACTTGTAAAAACTTGGTAAATAAAATGTAAAGACACTAAAATAAGCTCAAAAATAAGCAACAAGCCACGGCTTCTTTTGGAAGCCTAGCTTATTTGTATATCTTATCACTTGAAACTAAAAACATGCAAAGTTGACAAGGAAAATAGTAAAAGCTTGTAGAGAAGATTAAAAGGAAAGCTTGTAAAGATTAAAGGAAAGATTTAAGACATCAAAATAAGCTTGAAATAAGACATCAAAATAAACTTGCATTCAAAAATAAATCTACACTAATACATGAAATAAAATTACACTACTCCTAAGAGGTCCAACCCTCTAAAATCTAACCTAAAGCTAACCCCTAAAACTAACCAAAAGACTAACCAACCTTCACAATGAGGCTTAAGCTTCTATTTATAGGCCAAGAGCTTCTAAAGTTTTGACAATGTTGCAACTTAAGCCCTTGAACCTTTACAATTCATGAAAAGAACACTAAAACTTTGTTACAAATTACTAAACGTCTTAACATTAAATGTAAACTCTTGTAACTTCGAGGCTTGTGTTGACGTGTATTCTAAAAGTCTTCAAAGATGTAAAAGTGATATCTTGCTCGAATTTATGAAGCTTATCGTAATAATTAGCTTTGAACTTCGATTAAGCATCTCTTTCGTTTTCTCGAGCCTTTAGGAAATAACTTTGTCATCACGGGCTTTCCTTGAGTAAATTTCATCGTTGACTCGGCTTTTAGACACTTTTCCACATCTCGTGCTCGTTTTAGGCTTTTTGGTTGACTTTTGTGCTATTTATGCAATATCCGTCCCTGCACGATCACAAACACAAAAACAAGATATCTTTGGCGTTTCACGTTAGTTTTTGGTCTTAAACACACTTAAACTAAGGTCAAAAACATGTGTAAAATAGCACACATCAAAGCTTTCCAAAATCACAAATTACTCAGGCTAATGTTAACTAATGAGCAAGCTACAAGCTAAGGAAAAAGGGCTTATGAGCCAAGTACCCTGGTGCATGGGAGGTTTTTGAAAAACTAGCCAAAAGAAGGCCTGAATTAAGCACTAAGAAAAATTTATAAAAATAAGCTAATATTGAAAATTGAGATCATGAAAAATCTCACCATAAATGGATTTTTGAAACTGAGTATGCAATTTGACTTTTTATGATTTCTACCTAACTTGACTTTTATGAGATTTGAGTAATTCCTAATGACTTAAAATGATGTTATAAGTTAAAAGGAGACTGGTTTAAGCTATATTTAACACTTATGCACTAATTAGATGATATTTGGAACTTTAAATCCTAACAGTGAACACAATATGGAGATTAAATTGGATTTTTGACTTTTTTACTAACAACCTATGGATTTTATGTTTTGACTGTTCTATTAGGACCTAATATGACATGATTGAACAAAAAGTAACAACAAGAACAAGCTCTGAGTCCAAAAATTCAGCAAATCCAAACACACCTTATAACAACTGATTTTGATGATTTTCAAGGTTTTAACTGATTTAAGCATGATACTGATTCATAAGTACTTATTATGATGTTATAAGCCAAGTGAGTCACAAAAACACCAATCTTAACCACAAATACAACCTTAACCACAAATACAAAGGAATCAAAGGTATGTAGGTTTGACAGTTGGAATCAAATACTGAGCAACAAAAGAATTTATTGAACAAGTGATGCAAACTAAGCATTAATCTATCATAACCACACCAAATAAGCATAAAGAAACACAGATAATCAATCATTAGTTATTCTACAGTACTTATGCAAAAATGGAAAAATTGCTTACAAAATGCATCCAAGCTGAGAACAAGGTACCCAAGGACCAAAATCACACCCTATAGCTTCCCAAGAAGCTCTAAACCAAGGGCCATCCAAAATGTACCCTACTCCATGCTTCTTTCTTCACATTTCTTGATTTTTGAGTTTTTTAACTATTTTTTTTGGTATTTTTTTAGTATTTTAGTGAAACTGGTGTAAATGCTTAAAGGAGCTTGTGTAAACTTAGTAATGAGCTCACATGAGCTTATAGAACAGTAACAATCACTTTTTAACAACATTAAAGTTAAATGAGGATTTCAAAGGAAAAATGCAAAATCTGAAATTAGCTAAGGAAAATGAAATTTATGTTAAAGAACACTTCTATTGCACTGAGAACACTGAAATTACACTTTTACAACTGAAATTGACAATTAAGCTAATTCAGCATTAAAGGTAAGCTAAAAATCTACTGCTAGTTCCTCTCTGCTTCTTTCTCTCTATATAGTGACTATTAGGGTTTCCATGAGCCTTCTGAACCTTTCCCATCACAAATGAGAGCCATTGGATGGTTCAAAGTGATCCTGGCCTGTAAATTAGATTTTGACGCCAAAAGTCTTCACTGGTAACTTGGAGGTTTTTCAGGGCATTAAATGCACCTTGTCTGTTGTGTTTGGAAGGGGTGAGCTGGAGTAGAGTGGGTGATGAGCTGGTGAAGGAGAGGTGGCAATACCAGGGGTAGTTATGGAGGGTTACTCCACCTCCCCTTCCCACCATAAACGTCAAACTGGGGGGTCAAACCCCGTTTATTAGCTAAGGGGTGTTGTTTGTTTTGGGCTTGGAGATGGATTGGGCCAAAGGGCGGACTGGGTTAGGTTTTTATTAAAAGGGGTGGATTGTTTTTGGGTTAAAAATAAATAAAGGGTCCGTTTGTTTTAGTAGCTAAAAAGCACAAGGACCAATTTTGTAATATGCTGAAAGTTTAGGGGTGGGTTTTGCCAAGTTACCAAAGTTATTCCAAGGGCCTTTCTTGCCATATTTCAATTATACAAGGACCATTTATGTTTATTTTCAAAATTTAAACATCCAGAGATCGAATCTGTCAACTTTGAAACTTAAGGGGCCAGTTTTGCGATTCTTGAAATTTGTAATCCAAGGGCCAGAAATGTCATTCCTTGATTCCTGGGGGACTGATGTTGACTTTTCTTCAAAATAAATCTTCCAGGGACCAATTCTGACAATTCTTGAAAGTTGAGGGACTGATTTTGCCATTTCTACAAAATTTGCTCATTTTTCATTTGTTTTCAATCCTTTTTGTACCTGAAACACATAAAAACACAGTCCAAGGATATTTGCAGTACTATATGACATATCTGTGTGTTTTCAGTTGTTTTTGCAGTTTAAATGGGACAAAAATGATGAGTATTTATACATTCATCAATCCTCCACACTAGGGATGGCAAAAGCACCCGATACCGACGGGGGAAACCGAAACCCGAACCGGTTGGGTCGGGTTCGGGGGCGGGTTGGCGGGTTTGGATGCGGGTTTGGGTATTGATATAATTTTTTAGCCGGGTACGGGTTCGGGTACGGGTTCGGGTAATACCCGCCCGATTACCCGTACCCGTACCTGTATCCGCTTACCCGTATGTATATCCGCTTTATTGATATTATAATTAACTTGAATATATATACATTATATATAATTTCTTGCATTATATTTTTTTATATATGTATCTCTATTAAATAACATATTTTATTCTATACATGAACTATCCAAATGGGTTAAATCGTTTGATACGATATTCATTTTCTTTAACTTAAAAAAAATGAATATATTATGGTGTTTTCCTTTGTTTTTTCGGTGGATTTTAGTGTGACTTAATATTAATACCGCCATTTTATCTATATAATATTCAATTGGGGATAACCGAAACCCGACCCGTTGCCATCCCTACTCCACACTAAACTATTGCTAGTCCCTAGCAATCCAATCATATGAAGTAATGAAAGGATACCAAGTTACCAAGATCATCCCATTTTGACTTTTTATTAAATGCAAGATACTTAAACAAGAACAGAAATATATAACATGCTTGATTTTCCAAAAATGGCATCCTGGAACGGGATTCACGCAAACTGGGTGTCTCCAGGGAATTGTAATCATCATCCTCTTTTTTATACTCCCAACTAAGTTCAAAAACCCTTGTGCAAACGTTTTTGTAAAATGCTAACACTACTTATACTAGTAATCTATGTGAGACAAGTCTTAACTTTTTACTCTCGCAATTTATCAAGTTAGGCGTGTGTGCTTATTTTCAAAAGTTTGACCACAAAAACCGACACTCATTATGGTTGTTATTTATTTAAGTCCAATTCTAACCCACCGGGAACCTCAGAAATTTAAGAATCAAAAATGGCCTTTTCCATGTAGCGGCTTTCTTCTCTGCACATCCCAAACCAGTTGGTTTTAGGTGACCAGGCTTTTGACACCCCACGGAGACTAGTACCGGAATTGGCGGGATTTCGATTCAAAGATTTCTGATATTCCCGACAAGTTAAACTTAAAAGTTAAATAGATAACAACAAACGATCATTTAGAGATTAAAGATTCAAAGCTGAGATCACTCCATGTGGCGACTTTCTTCTCAGCTTGTCCTTTTAGCTGAAGCTTAGGAGGCTAGGTTTTTACACCCTCGAGAATAGTATCGGAGCTTTCGGGGTCTTTGACTTCGACAATCTTTAAATTACCGTTTAATCTTTATGACAAAATTAATGAATACTAGTTCAACTTTCGATTTAAATTTAAGAAAAAGCAAGTTCCGTACATTTATTCATTTTAATTCTATTCAACACATCTTTTTCATTTCATTTTTTCTCATTTTTATTTTTTCTTTCTTTTCATTTTTTTCATCATCATTTTTTTAACACAACATACTTATTACTTAACTTTTGCATCATTCAATAGTTTTACTTACTTCATTTTGCAACATCATTCAGATTTTAAGAAAGTATGCTTGTTCCAAAATTTAAATAAAAATTTGAACTTGTACTCTATATCAAAGTTGCATAAAAACTTGCTTACATAACAAAACGATTTTAATGTTCAAAAGTTTGAAAACAGCACGTATTAAGTTCAGATTAAGAGCTACTTGGAAAAAAAGCCATAGATTACTTATATAAGCTCTAAAGAGAACCAACTACTCTACGCTTAGCATTTTCATTTGCATAATTCATAAAAACGTAGCCTAAAAGTTAAGGAAGCAGCCAGATCAACACTCTGGCACAGTCAGGATTCCCCTTGTTCTAGCCTAATCAAGACTAAACAACTTATTCTATTTTTTATATTTTTTTCATTTTTTTTATTTTTTTGTTGTGCAAAGCACTTCTTTTTATTGAAAAATTTTAAAATTTTGCCAAAAACGGGGGTACTAGGGAACTAGAAGGTACACATGTGATCAAATTCGCTAGAATTCCCCCCACACTTAGAATTGAATATTGCCCTCCATATTCAAAGTCCCAGCTATTATGCCGACGCTTTGAACGTAAAAAGGTAACATTACTAGCTAAGTGTATGAAGGAAATCTTTTTTTACAAAAAGGTTTTATAAGTTATCCCTAGATAAACGTTAGCAAAAGGATCAGATATTGGGCGGCTGGATTGAAAACAGGCACGTCAATCATCACGAACGAAGGGAAACCTGAAAACATGAGTAAACACACAAAGGCAAAAAACAACAGAGGAAACTCCCCCACACTTAGTGTTAGAAAATAGAAAGAAGACAGAGACATGGGCTGTCACCCATGTGGTGCTAATGTTTTTGTTTACCGAGTCACTAGCCTGACTCGACCCTGAATTCATTGGTTCATGGGGAAAGTTTGGAGATCCGGGACAACCATGGGTGGTATGTCCCCTCCAAAGTAGTGCTTCAACCTATGACCGTTCACTTTGAAATTTTGTCCGTCATTTTGAGATAACTCAACGGTTCCATATGGAAAAACTTTGGCAATAGTGAATGGTCCAGTCCAACGGGTTTTAAGTTTCCTCAAGAAGATCTTTAATCATGAGTTGAAAAGAAGGACTCGATTACCAATGTTGAAAACGCGGTTCTTTATTTTTGATTCATGAATCTTCTTTGTCTTTTCTTTGTAGATCAACGAGTTCTCGTAGGCCTGATCACGAAGTTCATTTAATTCATTCATTTGAACTTTGCGGTGATCACCCACTGTTTGAAGGTCAAAGTTCGCATGCTTCAAGGCCCAATAGGCTTTGTGCTTAAGCTTAATCGGTAGATGACATGACTTACCGTACACAAGCTTGTAAGGAGTACTCTCGATGGGTGTTTTGTAAGCTGTACGGAAGGCCCAAAGTGCATCATCTAATTTATCCAACTAGGATGCATGGTTTTCACCTACGGTCATTTCCAGAATCCTTTTAGTACCTCGATTCCACTTGTCCACTTGTTTATGGGTGATACGCGGAAGAAAGACGGTGAGTGACACCATACTTAAGCATGACTTTTGGGAATTGGTCATTGCAAAAGTGCGTACCGCGATCACTAATGATATCACGTGGAGTTCCAAATAGAGCAAAAAGAGATTTCAAAAACTTCACAACTACTCGGGCACGCGTCACAAGATTTGTGATATATTTCTGTGACGTTGACACGCGTCACATGATTTGACTAAGTCATGGGAATCTTTGTAGATTGTGGGCCAATAGAAACCGGAATCAAACACTTTTTAGCGGTGTAGTTGGGACTATGATGTCCCCAAGTGGGTCCAACATGGCAAGCCTTGAGAATATCATTTGCTTCCTGACTATAAACACACCGCCGGAAGACTTCATCCGCACAGATTTTAAACAAGTAGGGGTCGTCCCAGAAGTAATGTTTCACATCTTTAAAGAATTTGTCTTCTGTTGGGATGACATCCCTTTCACAACAAAGTTACCCGCATGGTAATTTGCAAAGTCAGCAAACCATGGGGTAGTAGAATATCCACGAAAAGAAACCGCATTGAGTGTCTCGAGAGGAAATGTTTCATTTATTTCCAAAATTGGGTCGCAGCAGAAAAGGATGTCGCTGGGGTGCTACTAAATCGGTACCACAACACAGAGTAACGAGAACGGATTTACCGTATCCATTTAGAAGAAGTTTCAAAATAAAAAGTATTTAGTTTTACATCATTCAGTGAAATGCGGAAATACAGGCCCATGAAAGAAATAAAGTGGTCCCCAAATGAATATCAGAGTATCGTGATCCTATAACCATGCCATGCCATGCCAGAGCCGCCAAAGGTAAGCTAACACTCTAAGAACCTGAAGATACATGCTAAAGGTCAGCATAAAGCTGGTGAGTTCATAGGTATAAGTAAACAATATGTTTTGTATGGACCACAAGATTTAATCAACCAATGTAATCCAAATATGAAAAGAGTTACTGTAGTATTAAGCTCATGACACCGAAGCCTTAAGATTTCTAGTTTGAGCATCCGTTTGACGTACCAGTCAAGTGTGGAAACCACCCGGACACCCAAAGTTTCTGGTAGATGTCCACCTATGACACCCAAGGTTCCTCAAATGATTATGCATCCGTTTGACATACCCGTGAAATGGGGAAACCACCCGGACGGGGAGTTCAATCCCAATAGATCTATTCACAACATTCGCGCTTAACGGTTCATAACATAGGCAATCTGTAGTAGTGTAGTGTACTGGTGTCCATAAGAAAATAATCAAGTGTGTAACAGGTAATACATCGTGTATTTGAGTAACAAATCAAATATGTCAGCCAATCAGTAATGCTTGAGAAAACGAATCACCTTTCAAGTAAAACAAGCATTGAGTTTAAGTAAAAACGAGCATGTATTCTCCCCAAAATAGTTATAAAACAGTAAAAATAGGGGCCATGAACTCACCTGGAACAATCGATATGATAACCAAAAAGGAAAACGCACGAAAATCGAGGTACGGACGCTCTAACCGCAACCTAAATGATTCATATGTCTTAGGTTCGAAAACAAGGTCATACATGCAAGTTCACACACTATGTTATCACTTGTACATGTTTGTTGTAATATTTATCGTCAAAAATGTAGTTGCGTTAATGTGTTCTTTTATTAAGAAAATCACCCCTTTTATAAAACGTAACTTGTTAGTTTCGTGATTAAACTATGGTCGTCTTGTTAATAAGCATTTTGAAAACCTCTAACGCGCCTAACAAGTTTACATAATGTTCTACCATTTTCGTGTACGTCACTTTAGCCAAAATACACCCTAAAGTGTCAAAAATCCACTTTAAATATGTTCCATCAGCTTTTCTAATAGCCAAATAATAAGCTGTCAAATGTATATGTCGTCGTAACTTCTTTTAGGCTATAACTTTCTCGTCGTAGCTCCGTTTCTTAAGTTCTATATATCCCCGGATTCGTATTTAAGTATACTAACGGATTTTTAGTTCCTTTGACGATCTAGTTAACTTTTAATACCCGCTTTTTCTGTATGAAAAACTTCCAACAGCAAGTATTGTTTCAGAAAAATCATTTTCGTCATTCAACTTCAAATTAATGTATCTTCTTCGTTAATAGTCCGTTTTAATCCATTCAAGGTATCACGTTTTCGTATGTGAGTCTATTTTCTATATTTCCAGGCTAATCTTACTGACTTGCCACTGATTTTTCTGTATGGGGTCGAATGGGACAGCCTCTTTTCTAAAAGTGTCAAAACGCGTTTCCTAGCTTTCTAATTATCCAAAACCGTTTAACAGCAACTCCAATAGTAGTCCTAACTCTTCCACCGATGTTTCAACATGTCAAAAGTGATTTAACAATAAACTTAGCAAAATTAAATAGTTCAATTTCACATAAATTTAAGTAATCACCAAAACTAGTTAAATAAACAAGCTCACTAGTTTGTATGTAGTGTTTTAATTTCCACTTTCTTGTCAAGATTAACAATTAACTAGTGTTTTTATGAAAATATGTTTATGACATAGTAAACTAGTTGTCAACTTATTATGTTTATAAAGATTTACAACATGTACAAGGTGATAATGTGTATGTGACTTGCAACGAAGTCATAACTTATAAAATTATCATGGTATAAAGTGTGTAAAATTTATAAAAGTAATGTATTACTTACTAGTAATTAGGAGGCGGATCTGGTGATGGTGAACATAAGTATACCCAAAATATGACTACAAACCCTTATTAATTTAATTATAAAACCCAAATGAATTTCCAATAGCACTTGAACTAGGAAAATAACTTTTCCCTTTTTCTTGGTTTTGATATGGCCGATTAAGGTGGTATAAGGGAGAGTTATATTGTGTTTTTGTTGAGTTAAATAAAGTGTACACTTATCCTTTTATAGAGAAAGGGTCATAAAGATTGTCAAAGTATGTTCATAGGCTAGTAAAAAAATGTTGGCTACATGACCTATTGTTGGCCGAAAATTATGGGAAAGGTGGGACAAAAACTTAGTCAAGCACACATTTGTTAGTCTAATGTCTCCTCATTTGAATTTTTAGTACTGTTAACCTTAAAGTTATGTCATTGATGGGAATTGCAATAGTATTTACGTACAGGGACTAAATGTGTCAACATTGTAAAGTATGGTACTTAGTTTCCTATAAATACCTTCCTAGTTGCAACTAGGAAGGGTGGATGTCTCATTGTATTTCAAGGTGTGTGTGTTTTCCTTCTTTCTCTCTCTAGAAAACACACACATCTTCCGCATTCTTTTAATCTAATAATACTATGTCTATTCTTTATTTCGAGCATCCCCGACCTCCTGAAACTGATTCTTGGTTATAACAAGTGGCATCAGAGCTAACCAGGGGCGAATCGTGGTGTTTTGTGGTGAAAAATTGTGTTTTTTGGTGTTTTTTCTTGGAAAAACTACGTGTTTTATCGAGTACGGATGAAGATTATCGAGTAAGGATGAAGATTATCGAGTAAGGATGAAGATTATCGAGTAAGTATGAAGATTATCGAGTAAGAAACCGAGCAAGGCACTATTTTATCGAGTAAGGGAGCTATTATCGAGTAAGCTATCGAGTAAAGGTGCTGTTCTATCGAGTAAGGAACTGTTTTATCGAGTAAGGCATAATGTTATCGAGTAAGGGTCTGCTCTATCGAGTAAGGGTAATACCGAGCAAGGTTTATCGAGTAAACTTCATTTTTACCGAGTAAGGTACCTCTCCTTATCGTTTATCGAGTAAGGAACTTTATTAGTTTACTACTAAGGGAACTATACCTCGTTAAACCTATATTTATCGAGTAACCAAAAACTTCACCATTTTATGGAGTAAGCAAATAGAGTTTTATCGAGTAACAAATCTCAGCTTACCGAGTTAGTGTGTTATCGAGTAACAAATCTCTGCTTTATCGAGTAAGGGTTATCGAGTAATGATGATTACCGAGTAAGCAGTATTTATCAAGTAAGCTTATTTGTTCCGAGTAAGGAGTGATGTTTTAGAAATTCAAGGGTTTTTTTTATCGAGCATCAAGGAGTGAAATTCTTTTGAGTTTCTCAAGGTTACGTTGAAAACCTAACATACAAAACCCGGAATATCGAAATTAGTCGTGTTTATTATGTTGAAGGCCTCGGTCACAACCTATTTTCAGTCGGTCAATTTTGTGATGGTGATCTGGAAGTTGCATTCAGGGAGAAAACATGCTTTGTTCGTGATCTACAAGAAAATGATCTGATGTCCGGCACACGTGGAAACAGTCTTTATACAATTTCAATGTCCGACATGACCGCTTCCTCTCCCATTTGTCTACTTTCAAAGGCTGAATCGACAAAATCCTGGTTATGGCACCAATGCATGTCACATCTCAACTTCATAACTATGACTGATCTTGCTCGCCATAAACTAGTTGAGGGTCTTCCTAGGTTCAGATATGCAAAAGATCACTTATGTCCCGCTTGTGAACAAGGAAAGAGCAAACATGCACATCTAAGTTCTAAACCAGAACCAAGTACCGATCATGTTCTTCAACTTCTTCATATGGATTTATGTGGCCCAATGCGAGTACAAACGATCAATGGGAAATGATACATTCTAGTGATAGTTGATGACTTCTCCAAATGGACTTGGGTCTACTTTCTTCGAAGCAAAGATCAAGCTCCATCGATGATAATCACCTTTCTCACGAAAATTCAGGTTAAAATTCGCAACATAGTCAGAATCGTAAGAACAAACAATGGAACTGAATTCAAGAATCAAACTCTTCGTGCTTACTTTGAGAAAGTTGGAATTGAACATCAAACATCAATTGCACGGACTCCCGAACAAAATGGAGTGGTCGAAAGACGCAATAGAACGTTAGTGGAAGCCGCACGAACGATGCTCATTAATGCTCAATTACCAGATTATCTTTGGGCAGAAGCCGTCTCAACTGCATGTTACACCCAAAATCGTTGTATGATCAATAAACGTCACAAAGTCACACCGTATGAAATTGTTCAGAAACGAAAGCCTAACATACAACACTTTCATGTATTTGGTTCTCTATGCTATCCAAATAATGATCGTGATGATCTTGGAAAACTTAAAGCAAAGGCTGACGTCGGTATCTTCATTGGATATTGTGAAAAATCTAAAGGATTTCGAATCTACAACCATCGTACTAGAGAGATTCAGGAGACTATTCATGCTAATTTCGATGAGCTCACAGATATGGCTTCTGAGCAAAACAGCTTAGGACCCGCAACCAACCGTCTAAACTTTCCAGATTCTTCAGCTGAACCGTTGTCACTAACTCGTCGAGAATTGGAAACATTGTTTTCTCCTTTGTTCGATGATTCATTTGAGACACGTGCACCAGATGTATCCACTAGTTCCGCTGCTCAACCTGATAATATTCAAGTAACTGATACAACGGTTACTACAACAACATTAGTAACACCCGATGCACCTCCGACTGAGTCACCAACAATAGAAGAACAAACCGCTTCCAACACCGACATCCCAACTGAACATCTGAACCAACCACAAGTACCCGAACCTGCAAATTTTGATCCAAATGCGTTCTTCAATCCGTTTGCTCCGACTTCGAACCTTTCAGATATTGCTGAGTTGTCAACACGCAACTTGGAACCAACTAATATGTAGCAGTTTCATAACCCTCACCCTTCAACACATCATTGGACTTGTGACCATCCAATTGTCAACATTATTGGTCATCCAACAGCTCCAGTTATGACTAGACAAAAACTTCACTCCGATGCCGAACATTGCATTTATGCTCTAACCGTTTGTCATGAAGAACCTAAAAATATTAAAAAAGCTCTCACTTACGACAACTGGATTGAATCAATGCAAGAGGAATTTAACCAATTCAAATGTCTTGAAGTTTGGGAATTAGTTGAACAACCGGATGGATTTTATGTCATTGGGCTAAAATGGATTTGGAAAAACAAGTTGGACGCAGAAGGCAACGTTATTCGTAACAAATCACGTTTGGTAGCTAAAGGATATACTCAGGAGGAAGGAATTGACTTTGAGGAATCTTTCGCACCAGTGGCTAGACTCAAAGCTGTTCGAATATTTTTAGCATACGCTGCTCACAAAAACATGGTCGTTTATCAAATGGATGTGAAAACCGCATTTCTGAACGGTCAATTACGTGAGGAGGTATACGTTAGTCAGCCAGAGGGATTTATCGACCCAGAGCACCCAAATCATGTCTACCGACTTAAGAAGGCTCTCTATGGTCTCAAACAAGCCCCCAGGGCGTGGTATGATAAACTTACTGCTTTCTTGCTTGCTAATTCTTTCACTAAAGGTTTACTAGATCCAACTTTGTTTATTCAAAAACACGGGGAAGATGTTTTAATTGTGCAAATATATGTCGATGACATTATTTTTGGTTCTACAAACAAAAAGTACTCAAACGCTTTTGCCAGATTAATGAAACAGAATTTTGATGTCAATGATGGGTGAACTTACGTTCTTCTTAGGACTACAAGTTCATTAGTCACCCCGTGGAATTTTCCTAAATCAGTCCAAATATGCTCTTGAGATAATTAAGAAACATGGAATGACCAGTTGTGATACTTACAATACTCCTATGGCCAACACAACTAAGTTAGATGCGGATCCAAATGGGAAACCAGTTGACCCTAATAAATACCGTAGTATTATTGGGTCACTCATGTACCTAACCGCTAGTAGACCGGATATTGTATTTGTTGTATTTATGTGCTCTCGCTATCAGTCCAGTCCTTCTGAACGTCACCTCAATGAGGCTAAGAGAATCCTTCGATACGTAAAGGGAACCATTAACTTGGGGATCTGGTATCCGAAGGATTCCAGTTTTGAACTAATAGCTTTTTCAGACGCTGATCATGCAGGGTGTATGGATACACACAAAAGTACTTCTGGTGGTTTGCAGTTTCTTGGAGATAAACTCGTGTTTTGGCTATCAAAGAAGCAGGATTGCACCTCACTTTCGTCAACAGAAGCTGAATACGTTGCCATGTCTGCCTGTTGTGCACAAGTCATTTGGATGCGTACACAGCTAATGGACAATGGTTACTTATTCAACAAGATTCCAATGAATTGTGATTCGAAAAGTGCGATAGCAATCTCGTGCAACACGGTTCTGCATTCAAAGTCTAAGCACATTGATCTCCGTTATCACTTCATCAAGGAGCATGTTGAAAAGGGTACAATAGAGTTATATTTTGGGTACTGAATACCAACTGGCAGATCTGTTCACAAAACCTTTAGCTCCCTCAAGGTTCGCTGAACTGGTCCATCGGATTGGTATGTGGTGTTTGACTCCAGATGATCTAAAATCTTTTCTTGAAAACAATTAACTGAGTCAAATACCAAAACAATTTTTGTACATATTTTACAAAAACAAAAATACAAAATCAAAAAATCTTCAAAAATACCAAAAAGATGTTTCATTTTTATTTATTTTATTTTATTTTATNAAAGAAGCAGGATTGCACCTCACTTTCGTCAACAGAAGCTGAATACGTTGCCATGTCTGCCTGTTGTGCACAAGTCATTTGGATGCGTACACAGCTAATGGACAATGGTTACTTATTCAAAAAGATTCCAATGAATTGTGATTCGAAAAGTGCGATAGCAATCTCGTGCAACACGGTTCTGCATTCAAAGTCTAAGCACATTGATCTCCGTTATCACTTCATCAAGGAGCATGTTGAAAAGGGTACAATAGAGTTATATTTTGGGTACTGAATACCAACTGGCAGATCTGTTCACAAAACCTTTAGCTCCCTCAAGGTTCGCTGAACTGGTCCATCGGATTGGTATGTGGTGTTTGACTCCAGATGATCTAAAATCTTTTCTTGAAAACAATTAACTGAGTCAAATACCAAAACAATTTTTGTACATATTTTACAAAAACAAAAATACAAAATCAAAAAATCTTCAAAAATACCAAAAAGATGTTTCATTTTTATTTATTTTATTTTATTTTATTTCGTCTTTTAAATGCATGTACACTACCTTGATCAACACTTCGGTTTATAAAAAAGTTCTCAATTTTCATACCAAGTATTGAGGGGGAGAAAATGTTCTTCAAAATTCAAAAATCTTGTGCAAACATGTGTACTTGCATATTTCATAAAAGTTATGATGTTATCTTGTTATAATGGTGGAACGTCACAGGTTATCCCTCGTATCATTTCTTTTACCTTTTTAATTTCCTTTTAGCATCATATGTCCTTGTTGTTAACGGTCCATGCATTAAACCGTTAAATGTTAAAACCTTGGACCTTCTGAATGTTTGTCATGAAGTCTAGGGACCATTTTTGCCAAAATAAAAAATTTCAAAAACATAAACTAAAACAAACACACCCCCACGTTTTTTCATTATACTAAAATTCAAAAACAAACACACCCCTTACACATCTCACGGCTAAAATCAAACACACAAATCCAAGCTAGAAATCTTCAAACCATAAGTTTTTAAATGATCTTTGGACTATTTTAACGAATGGTTTTTAACCAATTAAGTTTTTGATGGCTAGATTTCTCGCAATCTTGATTTGTAGTTCTAGGGTTTTCGATATTTTAATTCGTACGTGGATAATATGTTTTAGGTTATGAAATCATAGGGCTTTTGTTATTAAACGTTATCTAATCATGTCCCTCACACCTAATCATTACATCTAACACGTTTGGATAGATTTCAAAATCTAGGGTTTTCGTATGATATGGGTTTTTTGGATTGGGTGTTGTTTTCTTGAATGTTTATGGTGGGATATGTTTGCTTGAGTGTTTGAAACATGCTTGTGCAACTTAATTGTTCTAATCATTTCGTATGCAAGTTCTAGATAATTAGGGTTTATGTTTGAATTGGGTGTTTTCATTGTGATGTTCATGAGTCTAATTAAACTGATTAAACGTGTTCTATTGAGTGTTAATTGATGTGTTGTATTGATATCACAACATGATTCCTCGTTAAATAAGTTCTCAATAAATTTAGGGTTTGTACGTTTTCGAAATCTTTTGTATGTACGTTTGATGAGTTTCTGACTGTTAATTCATACACATTTCATCAGGTATCATTCAAGGATTCAACAATTCTTCGAAAACGTATGTCTACAAAAGAATTCGAAAACTCTTGTATACGAATTTTTTTCGAGAAAAAGCTTTCGAGATCTTTTCTCAAAAACTTTATCGAGATCTTTCAAAAGTTTTTCGAGATCTTTTCCTAACCATGGTTATCGAGAAATTTTTGGAAAACTTTCGAAATATCTCAATGAAGTTTTCGAGAACCTAAGATTTTTTCAAAATCCTTAATTATCGAGATCTTTTCAAACATTTCGAGATCTTTTTCAGACCATGTTATCGAGAAACTTAGCTAAAGGGTTATCGAGAACTTTTGTTCATTAAAGTTTTCGAGATCTTTCTTATGGAAATTATCGAGATCTTTCTTGCACAAAAATTATCAAGATCTTCATTAGTGATAGTTTTAGAGAACATTATTTGTAATATCTTCGAGATCATGTATAACATAATTTTTGAGAATTCAAATGAATGTAACTTTTGGAAAACATATATATTGTATAAATCCTCATGATTGTGTGTAATGTACTAAGGTTTATTAACTTATGATTGTGGTGTATTATTGGACATGTAACCATTAAACGTTTGTGCTTTAAATGATTGATTGCTAAGTCTTATGAGATACATGTTTAATTGATAATATCGTCACTTATCACATATTAATTAACTGATCGATAAATGCATCATATAACTTGTATATCTTCGTATATCAAACATGGACTTGGACTAATGACTAACAAATCTGGATGTTTGATTTCATGACATGACACTTTCAGAACACAATGGCTCAACACAATGAATCTGTCCCAGAACAAACTCTACCACTACTCGCACTTGGTGAAATTGTCCCAGCAGACTACAACGTTATCATTGACCAAAACAATCCACGCATTGACTTCAACAAACTCAGTATTCCAGAAGATACATGCAAGATTGTCAAGGACATACTGCTAGCTCATCCGTGCAAACCTATGCTCACTAAGTCTACATCAGTACCAATCTTCTACATTCATCAGTTCTGGTACACTGCTCGGGCTAATTTGGACGATATTTCATTCACTGTCACGCTGGATCGTCAGGAATACACAGTAGATCTTGATGTTCTTCGAACCGTTCTTATGTTACCGACACCCAATGAGTTTCATCCTATGTTGACCGAACTTGAAATCCTGGATTACTTCATTGATCTAGGATACGATGTTCCAGACAATCAATCACTCACCAGACTTTCAAAGTTCAACGTCAAATATCTGCCACAACCATGGAGAACATTCTACATGTTGATAGTCAGATCTATTGCTGGAAGAAGGAGTGGTCACGAGCATCCACGATTGGAGCACCTGCAAGTATTTTGGGGAATGATGAGCATGAAACCGATTGACTTCGCCAGATCCATAATGAGCGACATGATCCATCACATTCAGTCTGATCATGAGAGGACCGTGATTCCGTTCGTTAGGTTCACAAAGATGCTTATCGAACACTTCTGTGAGAAAACACCTGATTTCATCAAAGGAATGCATGATCGAACAGAACCCAAAGACATCTACAACAATGACTTCAGGATCTCCTTCGTCAAATCCATCAGGTTCGTTCCAAGGACAACAAGAATGAGAATCCCAGACCACTTTCTGGATGAAGAAATTAGAAAGACACAAAACTTCAAGATCTATGATAAAGCCTTTCAAGCTGGGCAAGTTGATCACATCAGTGAAGAAGAACCAGCCTTCATTGTTCAAACCCGAAGCAGAAGAGGTGGCAAGACAGGAAGTACAAGCAGTACCACAACTTCTCAACAATCTAAGACTGTACCAAAACCATCCACCAGACCAAAGAGGAAAGCTACTCCAAAGCAGATTCCTCAAGATGAACCGTCAGCTACATCATCAGAAACAGAAACTGAATCTGATTTCGGCTCTAAATCAGGTGACGAAACGCTGAAAGTTAACATGTTTTTAGAAGCGTTATTAGTGTTTTTATGCATGTTATTTGGTTACTTTTATATGCTTTTGCCACTAAATCGTATTAATGTATGTTTTTGTAGCATATGTAGCCAAATGTAGGAAAAACGAAGAAAAAGTGAAGAAAATGAAGTATATGCGATTACACGAAGATTCCCAAGCTCAAAGTCCATGATATGTCATAAGTTCAAGCGGTGAAGCTTAAACCTCGAGTCGTAGTCCCAACGAGGGTTGAATGGATCTAGTCAGCTCAAAATCATGAGTTATGTGAAGTGAATGAGTTTAAAAGATGAGGTTTGGGTTTTAACTGTACTACGAGAAATCTTTAAGATTTAATAACATCTTAGAAAATGAGAACGTGTTTAAGAGAACTAGAATTAAGAACAAAAGGAAACATAAAACTAGATTAAACTAAGAGAAATGAAATTGAAATTGCAAATTATAAAAGAAAGTAATAAAGAAAATATTTTTGGTGTTTTGTAATTTTTGATGAACGAAAACGATTAAAGACTAAAGTAAAAGAAATAAAAGAAATAAAGAAACGGTAAACTTAAGTTAAGTAAACTTGAGAATTAACTAGACGCTAAGATTAGAATAAAAGAAAGATAACGAAGAGAGTAAAATATTTTTTTGGTTTTTAGATTAATTAACGAAAAGAAAAGTTTAACTAATAAAGTGATTAAAGAATTAACGTACTAAGACTTATACCAATTCAAAGAAGAAAGAAAACAATGGTTTAAAAAGACTTAAAAGATTTTTATAAATTTCGGCGGAGTTTCGTTTAGAAATGAACTAAACAAAACCCTCACTCGATGAAACGATGAGGTAAAGAGAAGCCTAGCTCGGCTTATAAAATAAGTAGATAAAAGTCGACACAAATTAAAGCTTAAACTTGCTAAACTAGAAAACTCATACTCGCAAAACATGGAACAAATCCCATACTCGCAACAATAAAAACCATACTCGCAATTAAGAGGACCTGATACTCGCAAGATCAGGATCAAACTCGCAATGAAATGCTAGCCAAGTTGATACTCGCAAGCTTAATAAAGCATACTCGCTATTTCATGTGATACTCGCAAAGAACAAAAGTTCATACTCGCAAAATGGTACCAAACTCGCAAAACCAAAATGAAACAAAGGACCCCTACTCGCAAATAAACCCAACTCGCTAAACCCTAAATA
>LBNU01034997.1:276840-295657 GCA_014162995.1 Artemisia annua
TAGACATAAGTTGGAGAGTACCTTCACGTGCACCTCATGCGCCCGATCTAGGATCATTCGCATGCACCTCACGTGCTACCAACTTTAGTCTTAACACTAAACTCATAATCCATAAATCTTCAACATACATCCTTATTTATTTTTTTTTTATCTTTTTTTTTATTATTTTTTTTTCTTGCTTGCCTTAGTAACTTCTTAACTCCGAACCTTCACGGTTTCAATCCAAGACCTACCGCCAACTGCTAGGGTTAGAATGTAGGATCCAAGGTCCGATCTCAATCCGAAGTCTTAAAGCACCTTAGCTCATACTGAATAACGGGCTTTAGGGTAGCTCCGAAAGCACATGCGCACTACGCTTATATAACGAGATACAATACAATACACCTCGAGATAATGGGGTGTATCCTTGATGTGTACCCAATTTTTCAAGCAAAGATTCTCTCAAGAGGACCAAGAACTACTCATCGGCTAGACCTAATATCTTTAATTATTTAGCGCAGATATGGGGTGAAGCAATTTTGTGGGAACAAAAAGTCATGAGTACCTTTGATGAGCTTTAAAGAGATCCAACTACTCTATGCTTAGCATCTAACTTCTAAAGAAACTCTATCATTTCTCGTTCTTCGCAAATTTAAAATCCCAAATAATGAGATCCGCGAATGCTTAGCCGATAATCAAGCCACGCATATATAAAGTCAAGTACGGGAGCCGACAAAAGAGTAGCTCCTTGTGTACAAAACTAGCACAAGCTTATGTGATCATCATTTGTTAAGGGAATAAGCTAGGGCTCAACACGCCCGGATCAAGTCAAAATTTTTATTCTCACTCTTACCTAGTCGAAAGTCAAAACACGGTGTCAAAACTTTTATTCTATTTTTGCATGATTTTTAATTTTTTCTTTGAAATTTTACAAAATTTTTCAAATTTTTTTGGATTTTTGAGGAAAAACGGGGTTGCGTAAGTAAACGGCAATGGTGAAAGTGCTAGATCAATCAAATCAAAGATTCACCCCCCCAGACTAAAGATAAACATTGTCCTCAATGTTTAAAAAGGTAAGGGTAATCCTAACAATAAATCTAAGGTCGTTTATTAAGTATGCCAAAGATACCGTTAGTCGAAAAGATTTTGGATATATTGATTTCCAAGCAAGCATCATGAATTGGGGAAATCGAGCACGAGAGTCATCATGAATTGGAGAAATCTGCACAAACACAAACAACCAAGCAAACACAAGATTGGAAGAGGTCGCCCTCCTCGCGTTACTTATTAGATAATAAAATAAAAAGGATAAGCATGGGGTGCCTCCCACGAAGCGCTTTGTTTTTGGTCACCGAGTCACTTAGCTTGACTCGATCCCCGCATTAGTTATCCTTGGGAAAAGTCTGGAGATCCGAGACAACAAAAGATGGTATGTCGCATCCAAAGTAATGTTTCAAACGATGACCGTTTACCTTGAAATTTGGCCCATTTTGTTGAGAAAGTTCAATTGTGCCATATGGAAAAACTTGGGCAACGGTAAACGGTCCAGACCAACGGGACTTAAGCTTTCCAGAAAATATTTTTAACCTTGAGTTAAAAAGCAAAACTTGATCACCGACATTAAAAACACGATTTTTGATTTTTGAATCATGAATCCGTTTGGTTTTCTCGTTATAAATCAATGAATTTTCATATGCTTGATCACGGAGTTCATTCAATTCATTCAACTGGATTTTTCGGTGATCACCCGCGGTTTTTAAATCATAATTCACATGTTTTAGGGCCCAGTAGGCTCGATGCTCTAGCTCGATCGGAAGATGACATGCCTTTCCATACACAAGCTTGTAAGGGGTACAACCGATTGGTGTTTTATAAGCTGTGCGGAAGGCCCAGAGTGCATCATCTAACTTGTCCGACCAAGAAGAACGATTCTCACCCACTGTCCTTTCCAAAATCCTTTTTAAACCACGATTCGACACCTCGACTTGGCCACTAGTTTGTGGATGATAAGCGGTACTGAGTCGATGGGTAACACCATATTTTGACATAACTTTTGAAAACTGGTCATTACAAAAATGAGTACCACGGTCACTGATGATAGCTCGAGGTGTACCGAATCTGGCAAACAAACTTTTCAAAAATTTTACAACCACTCGGGTGTCGTTAGTTGGGAGAGCTTTGGCTTCGACCCATTTAGACAAATAATCGACCGCCACGAGGATGTATTTGTTTCCTTTTGAAGACGGAAATGGTCCCATGAAATCGATCCCCCATACGTTAAGATTTCACAAACTTGGATGGCGTTTTGAGGCATCTCATCCCGCTGCGAAATTTTTCCTTGCCGTTGGCACGCGTCACAAGACTTCACCAGGTCCTGTGCATCGCGGCAGATCGAAGGCCAGAAGAAACCGAAGTCAAAAACTTTTTTAGCAGTAAGATTGGCACCATGATGTCCCCCTGTGGGACCATTGTGGCATGCCATCAAGATAGCTTCGGCCTCTTTTCCATGGACACATCTCCTAATGATTTGGTCGGCACAAACACGAAACAAATAAGGGTCTTCCCAAAAATAATGTTTGACATCTTTGAAAAATTTCTTTTTGTCCTGGGTTGACATTCCTTTTCTGATAAAATTCCCCGCATGATAGTTTGCAAAATCTGCAAACCATGGGGTACTAGAATCACAAAGTGACACGCTCCCAAGGGCCTCAAGAGGAAATGAGTCATTGATATCCTTGTTCTCGAGCACACCTTGGTGAGGATTTTCAAGACGGGACAAATGGTCAGCGGCTAGGTTTTCTGCTCCTTTCTTGTCGCGGATCTCGACATTAAATTCTTGGAGCAAAAGAAGCCATCGCATCAGCCTAGATTTGGCATCTTGCTTGGTCATAAGGTATTTTAGGGCTGAGTGGTCCGTATACACTATGCATTTCTTTAAAAGAAGATATGGTCGAAATTTTTCAAAAGCATAAATTACTGCCAACATCTCTTTTTCAGTTGTGGTGTAATGAGATTGGGCATTGTTCATCGTTTTTGCTTGCATAGTGTATAGGCTGAAAATATTTGTCCTTGCGTTGCCCCAGGACCGCCCCGATTGCATAGTCACTTGCATCACACATTAACTCAAAGGGCAAATCCCAGTCGGGGGCAACTAAAATAGGCGCCTCCGTTAACTTCTTCTTTAGGGTACTAAAAGCATCAATGCATTCATTGGTAAAATTAAACGGGGCATCCTTTTCTAAAATGTGGGTCAATGGTCGGGCTATTTTCGAAAAGTCTTGTATGAAACGTCTGTAAAAGCCAGCATGACCGAGGAAACTTCGAATTCCCTTGACGGTCGTGGGATGAGGTAGTTTTGCAATAACTTCAACTTTCGCTCTATCCACCTCAATCCCGGCTTTTGAGATTTTATGGCCGAGGACTATACCCTCTTTAACCATAAAGTGACACTTCTCCCAATTCAGAACTAGGTTAGTGTCTTCACACCTTTGGAGCATTTGTTCTAAATGGGAGAGACAAGACGAAAATGAGTCACCATAAACAGAAAAATCGTCCATAAAAACCTCCATTGTCTTCCCGATCATGTTTTGAAAAATAGCGGTCATACACCTCTAGAACGTACCTGGAGCATTGCATAAGCCAAAGGGCATACGTCGATAGGCAAACGTCCCATAAGGGCAAGTAAAAGTGGTTTTCTCTTGATCGGGAGGATCAACGGGAATTTGAAATAGCCAGAAAAACCATCAAGAAAACAATAGAACTCATTTCCTGCAAGTTGTTCAAGCATCTGGTCCATAAATGGAAGTGGAAAATGGTCCTTTCGAGTTGCTTCGTTGAGCTTTCGATAGTCGATGCAAACTCTCCAACAAGTAACAAGACGTGTAGGAATAAGATCGTTATCTTCATTCGTCACGACAGTCATACCACCCTTCTTTGGCACACAATGGACCGGGCTAACCCACGAGCTATCAGAAATGGGGTAAATCATCCCAGCGTCGAGGAGTTTGATAACTTCATTCTTGATCACTTCATGGATTTTAGGGTTAACCCGTCTTTGTGGTTGAATGGAAGATTTAGAATCATTTTCAAGCAAGATTTTGTGGGTGCAAAAGCGAGGGTCTATGCCCTTGATGTCAGAAATTTTCCAAGCGATGGCATTTTTATGCTTCTTAAGAACATCAATGAGACGAATCTTCTCCTCATCTTTAAGATCTTTAGAAATTATGACAGGGTATTTGTCGGTTTCTTCAAGAAAAGCATATACGAGATGAGGAGGTAGGTCCTTGAGCTCGAGCTCAGGAGGATCGGACTTTTTGATTTCTTTGACTTCTTCAATTTTCAAATCAGCTGGAGGGGGAGAAGATGACGGATCTTCGTTTAACAATTTTTCAAGCAAGAGAATATCCCCCTCGGGATCAAAATCAGCAGCATCATCAATTTCTGGAGAAACTGAATCACTAGAAAGATAAGCTTCGATCTCTTCCAAAATGAAATCACTTCCCTCAAACGGAGTAAGGGAAGGGGAAGAGTCGGCAACAATCGGTTCAGAAGAAGGAGTGGGATTGCCACTTGAAGAATTTTGTGAAAAACCGAGTATCTCTTGAGAATACTCATCAGAAACTTCATAAATGACATCGATTTTGTTGATGGTCATGCAATCATCGGTGGAGGAATATCTCGCTGTTTGGTCTAAGTTAAACGTGATTGCTTCATGACCATCTCGCAAGGTAATCTCTTCGTCGTACACATCAATCAAAGCACGGCCCGTCTTGAGGAAACCTCTTCCGAGAATGAGAGGAACCCTTGGATCGGGATCGAAATCGACAACAACAAAATCAGCCGGAAAGTGAAATTTTCCCACATTGACGATGACATCCTCGGCTATGCCTTTAGGACGAGAGGTAGAACGGTCGGCAAGCTCGAGTGTCATACGTGTAGGAGTCAAAGCGGGTAAAGACAACTTCTGCTAGACGGATAATGGCATAAGGTTAATGCTAGCACCTAAATCGGCTAAGGCGAAGCATTGAACCAATCCGGGAAAATTACATGGAATCAAGAACTTGCCGGGGTCTTCAAGCTTTTCGGGAAGCTTCTTAAGGAGCACCCGAGCAATTCGCATTCAAGGGTGTAGTCGACATTTCATACAATTTATCTTTATTATTCAACAAGTTTTTAAGCATTGATGAAAACTTTGGCATTAACACAACAGCATCAGCAAGACTTAAATCAAAGCGAATGTCTTGAAACATCTTAAAAAACTTTTCCTTTATTAGGTCATTTTTATCTTGACGTTTTTGCTCATTTAGACGAAAAGGATAAGGAAGATTAGTTTTAACTGGTTCATCTTGTTCAAAAACAATTTTCTCTTTTCCTTTAGTCACATTAGCATTTTCATTTGAAACTTTTCTTTTTCTTTTGACACATTTACATTTTCTTTGATCGGTTGAACCACTGGAGGTTGGATGTTTTCGGTCCTTCCCTTGTTAGTAGGAAGTTCCGTATCCTTTGTCGCCTCGGTCTCACGGTCGACCACCTTAGGAGGTAAAGAAGACGAGGTAGTAGGAACCGTGGGTCCTTTGTACGAAACACCACTTCGAGTAGTAATTGCTTTCAAGTCACCACGTGGGTTATGAATCGTATTACTTGGAAGAGAACTCGACGATGACGGTTGATTCATTTCAATGAAAGTGCTCATCATTTGTTTAAGTTCATTAGTGTGTTGAGATATGGTCGTGTCGATCTCTTTCTTAAGTTCGACCTTCATGTTGTTGATTTGGTTTTGCATTGCTCGCATGCTCACGTCATTAGTTTTCATATAATTTGAAAGCTCAGGAGAAGGTGGCACTTGTTGTGGTTGTTGATGAAAAGATTGTTGGGGTGGAGAGTTTTGATAATTTTGGTAACCTTGGGTTTGATTGTAGCTTGTTGCACGGGCGGAAATCCGGGTGGCCCCATTTGTTGGTTAACAAGTTTAAAACCTTGGTTTTGAGTAAAGTTAGCGGCTGCAACGTCAGCATTACCAACTTGGCTATCGGTGGCTTGACAATTGTAATATTGATGGGGACCACCACAAATCACACACGCTTCAGTAACAGCTTTAACGGGCTCGGGTTTCTGGTTCTGGTTCTTAAACTCTTTCATCATGCAACGTACAGCATTGGTAAGTTCGGCCAACTCCGATGGTTGGGCCGATGACGAAGAAGAAGGAGCAAAAAACGTTACTTTCGAAACATTCGGTTTGTTACGAGAAGTAGGAACCTTTGATTTGTTCTCGATGATAGTAAGAATATCCCTTGGTATACGATTCAAGATATTGCCACCGGCGGCTGCGTTCAAAGAATCTTGATCTTTTTGAGTTAANTCATCATGCAACGTACAGCATTGGTAAGTTCGGCCAACTCCGATGGTTGGGCCGATGACGAAGAAGAAGGAGCAAAAAACGTTACTTTCGAAACATTCGGTTTGTTACGAGAAGTAGGAACCTTTGATTTGTTCTCGATGATAGTAAGAATATCCCTTGGTATACGATTCAAGATATTGCCACCGGCGGCTGCGTTCAAAGAATCTTGATCTTTTTGAGTTAAAGCGTTATAGAATGTGTCGATTTGGTGCAATTCGGAGAAACCATGGTGAGGACATTTTCGAAGAAGATCCTTAAAACGTTCCCATGCCTCACCAAAGCTCTCATCAAAATGTTGACGAAAATTGGTTATATCATTCTTTAGGTTGGTTGTTTTGGATGGGGGAAAGAAATGATTAACGAATTTTGAAACAAGCTCTTCCCATGTAGTGATGGAACGAAGGGTTTCTTTTTCGAGCCAAATCCGGGCTGTCCCCTCGAGTGAAAATGGGAATAACATTAACTTAATAGCATCGTGAGGGACATCCTTAAATTTCATGGTCGAAGTTAACTTATTGAACCAACGGATGTGTGCGTGAGGATGGTCCCTCTCAAAACCGTGAAATTGGTTTGATGTGACAAGCTGAATCAAACCGGTTTTAAGTTCAAAATTCTCGGAAAGTATCGGTGGTAAAACAATTGCATCCCCATATCCCTCGATGGGACATTGGAGCAATTCTTGCATCGTTCGTTGGTCGGCCATCTCGGTGATGGGATTCTGAAGATCACGTAACTGGGGTACGGTCTTTTGTTTCCGCCTACGACGATTGCGGCTAGTTGGCACTGAAGAAGAAGAAGACTCGTTCAAGTTAGACTTAGAACGAGTGATCATACAAATCAAAATACAACAAAGTGAAAAAGAAAGTTGAAATGAAAATCTTTTTGATTTTTATGTTTTATAAAATAAAAAGGAAAATCTTTTTGGTTTTTTATAGGTTTTATTATTTTTTTGTTGTTTATATGTTTTTGAGAAAACGTTAACTTTTAAAAGAAGGTTCTTCAAATCACAAGTCTCGAACGATCAAACGAGTTAATCTTATCAACCGCTCCCCGGCAGCGGCGCCAAAATTGATATGTCGTAAGTTCAAGCGGTGAAGCTTAAACCTCGAGTCGTAGTCCCAACGAGGGTTGAATGTATCTAGTCAGCTCAAAATCGTGAGTTATGTGTAGTGAATGAGTTTAAAAGATGAGGTTTGGTTTTTAACTGTACTACGAGAAATCTTTAAGATTTAATAACATCTTAGAAAATGAGAATGTGTTTAAGAGAACTAGAATTAAGAACAAAAGGAAACATAAAACTAGATTAAACTAAGAGAAATGAAATTGAAATTGCAAATGATAAAAGAAAGTAATAAAGAAAATATTTTTGGTGTTTTGTAATTTTTAATGAACGAAAACGATTAAAGACTAAAGTAAAAGAAATAAAAGAAATAAAGAAACGGTAAACTTAAGTTAAGTAAACTTGAGAATTAACTAGTTGCTAAGATTAGAATAAAAGAAAGATAACGAAGAGAGTAAAATATTTTTTTGGTTTCTAGATTAATTAACGAAAAGAAAAGTTTAACTAATAAAGTGATTAAAGAATTAACGTACTAAGACTTATACCAATTCAAAGAAGAAAGAAAACAATGGTTTAAAAAGACTTAAAAGATTTTTATAAATTTCGGCGGAGTTTCGTTTAGAAATGAACTAAACAAAACCCTCACTCGATGAAACGATGAGGTAAAGAGAAGCCTAGCTCGGCTTATAAAAGAAATAGATAAAAGTCGACACAAATTAAAGCTTAAACTTGCTAAACTAGAAAACTCATACTCGCAAAACATGGAACAAATCCCATACTCGCAACAATATAAAACCATACTCGCAATTAAGAGGACCTGATACTCGCAAGATCAGGATCAAACTCGCAATGAAATGCTAGCCAAGTTGATACTCGCAAGCTTAATAAAGCATACTCGCTATTTCATGTGATACTCGCAAAGAACAAAAGTTCATACTCGCAAAATGGTACCAAACTCGCAAAACCAAAACGAAACAAAGGACCCCTACTCGCAAATAAACCCAACTCGCTAAACCCTAAATATCCATACTCGCTAAAACAAACTATACTCGCAAACTTTTGACCTTATACTCGCTAAACCCTAAGTTCATACTCGCAAGAAATAGACACAAGACATTAAACTCGCTAAACCCTAGATTTGGTACTCGCAAAAATAAAAAAAAACGTGCTGGAACTATTTTTAACGTGAAACAATAATTCTAAACACTAAAAACTCGTAAAGACTTTGTAGAAATCTAGTTTTTAATAACAAATAAGCTTATAAATAAGCTAACGACCCAAAAACAAACCCTAACCCATATTTTTATAAGTCATACGAAAAGAAAACATGCAAAGGTGACAAGAAGTTTATAAAAGCTCTTTGTAAAATGATTTAGATAGATGTTAATAACGACTAGTAATAACCAAATTAAGCTCAAAAACAAGTAAAGATTGAAAAGAAAGATGGTGCGTGTAATAAGCTAAAGCATTAAGACATGAAATATAAAACTTGCACTAAAAATAAAACCTTACACTTAATAAAAACAAAACTTACTAAGACCTACTAGCTTCAAAATGAAGCCACCCATGGGGTATTTATCTTGCTAGGGGGATTTCAAGTTTGCCTTCATGTACATTTTACCCCCTAGACTTTTACATCTCAAGAAAACACACATAAACTATATTACCAAACTAATAAACGTCTTAACTTCTAAATGTAACGTCTTGTAACTTTGAGGCTTCGTGTTGACGTGTATTTCAAAAGGTCTTCAAAGATGTAAAAGTGATCACTTGCTCGAATTTGGGAAGCTTATCTTGATGATTATCTTTGAACTTCGATTAAGCGTCTCTTTCATTTTCTTGAGCCTTTAAGAGATAAATTCGTCGTCACGGGCTTTTCTTAAGTAAAATTCATCTTTGGCTTGTCTTTTAGACTCTTTTCCACATCTCGTGCTCGTTTAGGGCTTTTTGGTTGATTTTGATGTCGTTTTTGCAATATCCTTTCCTGCATAGTCACAAACACAAAAACACGATATCTTTGGCGTTTAACGTTAGTTTTTGGTTTATAGAGTCTGAAAATGGTGAGTAAAAGGTATGTGAATAAGCACATACCAGTCCAAATCTGTGAAGTATTTCATAAGGAGAACCTAAGTTTGGTCATTTCAAAGTTCCAAGTTCAGAGTTAATCAAGTGTGGAGAGTGCATGAAGGAATACGCAAGAAAAGTCAAAGTCCAAAATCAATCAGACTTCACCATCCGATCGGTTGGTGGCCAACCGACCGGATAGCCAGATTTACCACCTCCATCCGATCGGTAGCAACCCGCAACCGATTCGGATGGAAGTTCTGAAGAGAAGGATAACTTTTTGTGCACGAATCTTGGCCTATTGTCTCAAAGTTCTAGGCTCTTCTTAGTGTCTTGTTGTCTAAGTTCTAGCATTTATGTTCCTATTGATTGCTAGGAGTATTTGACAAGCCTAAAAGGACCTCTAGAGTACACCATTCGACACACGATTCAAGAGGACAATTACTCTCATCATTACTCTCAATTATTATCATCATCAAGCTCTCAAAGAAGGCAAAATTCATGCAGAAAGAACCAGGAACATTTGGAGAACCAAGGAAGCAACATTTGGAGGCCAAAATCTCAAGAAATCATCACCAATACTTAGGTTATCAATACCTTGTCATTTGTTATCAATTTCAAAGCATTGTAAGACCTAAAACCATGGATTCTAATGTTAAATATTCTGAGTTTATTTGCATGTTTGCTATGAGTAGCTAGTAACCTTTTTACACTTGTTTTGATGTGTTTTATGCTTAGTGAGTAGTTATGATTTGTATACCAAATGTTATTAATTCAATTCAATTCGTCAATCCTAAGAACAATTGTACTTAAGTCAATAGTGATTATTGAGTCAAGGTTAACTAATTGATGAAATAGTTTTCAAGGGTCGTAAGATTTGGTTATTATTCAACCTAGTTTTAATCATTTGTCTTATGAAAGATTGTTTTTCACACATAATTATTTTGACCTAAATCAAAGAACAAGAAGTATGATTGTAATGAGAATGCATTTATACCATCCAAATCGGATTGTTAGTAAAACTTTTAACTGGACGAAAGTTTAGATGTTTATAGACAATTGTACTTGTTTGTCTATGAATGAAGTGTACCCTTTTGTATTGACCATTTCCTAAGGGTATTTGATTTGTAATAAGAGTTTGTTCTTGTGTTTAAGATATTCACCATACCTTATGAACCTTGGATGGATCTTGAATTGATTGGTTTACACTTAAAGCTTGTTTTTATGAACTAAAATCTTGACGAAGGTTTAACTTGTAGAAACAATAGATTAGACCACCATCTAATTATCACAACCAACATGTTATCGAAAGTTATCACAATCATGTGTGTCATTAAGTAGAAAACTAGTCTAAACAAGTGTAGTTTTTAAATTATTGAATTTGCTTATTATCTTATTTGCGTACATTAGAGATTTACTTTTAGACTTATATTTTGATTCACTCACAAATCCCTACGAACGATCCCGACTTACCATCATATCTTGCTATAACGGACGAGTACACTTGCTCATATGTGTTGTTTCTAGATTCGGTAATTCACCCTTATAAATTTAAAACTTGCACTAACAAAACGCACATCAAGTTTTTGGCGCCGCTGCCAGGGATTTTGATTGTGTTTCTTTTAAGTTTTAAAAGTTCGTTTCTTTTCGTGTTCGTTTTCTAAAAAAGAAAAAAAAAATCACAGAAGCATCTAACCGATCGGATTGCAATCCAACCGATCGGATTCCAGTTTTTTTAATTTTACCGAGCCGTCCAACCGATCGGATTGATACCCAACCGATTCGGATAGAACTTTCTGTTTCCGAAAATTTTATTTTTCTTGTTCTTTTGTTTAGGTAATTGACTCGATTCTCTTAGTAGTTGTATGAACACTCGTTCTACTACTAAAAAGCTTAGTACACCTTTATCCAATCCCGAAAGTTTGTTTCGTAAGAAGAGATCTTCATCTATTCTTAATTGGTTTGATAATCTTTCCGAAGAACATCCGATTTCCAATCTTTTTAAACCAATACCCATGGCTGACGATCAACCCATGTGGGCCGCCAATCGAACCGTAGCACCCACTCCTGGAGCTGCTATTGTTTTCGCCAACCTTGGTGAAAACTTTACCGTTAAAGGTCACCATCTTTCTATGATCAAAGACCATTAATTTGATGGCCGTTCGCGGGCCGATCCGCATAAACACATTGCCGAATTCATTGAAATTTTTGGCATGTTTCGTTATGGAGATACCAATGTCGATGCTATTAAGCTCAAACTTTTTCCATCATCACTCGCCGGAGATGCCAAAGTTATGGTATAACGAATTAACCCAAGGAACTATCAACAATTGGGAGGAGATGAGGCAAGCTTTTGTAAGCCGATTCTTTCCACCTGCCATGTATGATAGACTAATGGGAGAAATCTGTGCTTTCACACAAAATCCTAATGAATCTCTTGTCGAAGCTTGGCTTCGCATGAAAGATTTTCTTCGAAGTTGTCATGGTCATAATTTAGGACGAGGAACAATAATCCAAATCTTTTATCATGGTCTTGATGAAGCATCCCAAGCAATCCTTGATGCCGGAGGAATTTTTCTTTACAAAAATCCTAACGAGGCATATCAACTTCTCGAAGATCGAGTACTCCTTAAACTCGATTGGTCAAAAGATTACAAAACCAAACCCCTACGGAAAACCGTTGCTTTTGCAAAAAGTTCAGATAATTCGAAACTCATGAAGAAAATAGAAGCCTTGACTTCTAAAAGCGACTCACAATACAAAGATATAAAAGGAGAAATGAAAGAAATGCCAGATGGCTGTAATAATTGTGGAGGAAATCACACATAATCCGAGTGTGATGACCAACCTATGAATAGACCCAACGAAGGGGAAGCCAACTATGTCCAAGGAGGATATCGTGGAGGAGGTTTTCGTGGTAATTATTACGGAAGAAGTTCTGGAAATTGGCAAGACCGCCAACAAAGGGATAACAACCGTGATTCTCAACCCCGAACAGACAATCCAAACCCATCAAATTCTGATAAAAAGGAAGAGTCTGATTTCGAAAAAATGATGCGAGATTTCGTAACTACTCAAAGAGCTACAAATGAGTTTGTAAAAACTCAATTTTTCAATCTCAAAACCAAATTTGAGCAAGGTCAGAAAAATCATCAAGCTTCTATCCAGGATCTTGAACAAAAATTTGGTAGACTTTCTGATCAATTTTCTTCTCGAATTCCTATACATTACCAAGTAACACCCAATCCAATCCAAAACCGTCTGGATCAAACGATAAGAGTTATCGTCCACCACAAACCAGAAATGAGCATATCAATGCTGTATTCACTCGAAGTGGTCTCTCATACGATCCACCACCCGTTCCTACCGATAATCCTATCATTCAAGATGAGGAGGAGGAAGAAGCTGAAGAAGAAGCAGCTAAAGAAAAACCAACCCAAACACCAACCAAAGAAAATACCGTTCCACCAATAAAACCTTATACATCGAAAATACCATATCCACAAGCCCTAAGAAAAGTAAGTTTCATAGTGACATTTGTTGAGTCAAGGTTAACTAATTGATAATAGTTTCAAGGGTCGGAAGATTTGTTATTATTCAACTAGTTATAATCATTTGTCTATGAATGATTGTTTTTCACCATAATTATTCTTGACTAAACAAAGAAACAAGAAGTATGATTGTAATGAGAATGCTTTTATAACATCAAATCGGATTGTTTGTAAACCTTTAACTGGACGAAAGTTTAGATGTTTATAGACAATTGTAACTTGTTTGTCTATGAATGAGTTACCTTTTGTAATAACCATTTCCTAAGAGTATTTGATTTATAATAAGAGTTTATTCTTGTGTTTAAGATAACCATACCTTATGAACCTTGGATTGATCTAGAATTGATTGGTTTACACTTAAAGCTTGTTTTTATGAACTAAAATCTTGACGAAGGTTTAACTTGTTGAAACAATAGATTAGACCACCATCTAATTATCACAACCAACATGTTATCAAAGGTTATCACAATCATGTGTGTCATTGAGTACAAAACTAGTCTAAACAAGTGTAGTTTTTAAATTATTGAATTTGCTTATTCTCTTATTTGCTTACGTTTAGAGATTTACTTTTAAGACTAATATTTTGATTCACTCACAAATCCCTGCGAACGATCCCGACTTACCATCACATCTTGCTATAACGGACGAGTACACTTGCTCGTATGTGTTGTTTCTAGATCCGGTAATTCACCTTTATAAATTTAAAACTTGCACTAACAAAACGCACATCAAGTTTTTGGCGCCGCTGCCGGGGATTTTGATTGTGTTTCTTTTTAGTTTTTAAAAAAAAGCCCGTTTCTTTTCGTGTTCGTTTTCTAAAAGAAAAAAAAAAGAAAGAAAAAAAAAATCTTTACAGAGAAATCCAACCGATCGGATTCCATTCCAACCGATCGGATCACCAGTTTTTTTTATTTACCGTAGCATCCAGCCGATCGGTTTGGCTTCCAACCGATTCGGTTACAACTTTCTGTTATTAAAATTTTTTTTTTTTTCTTAGTTCTTTTGTTTAGGTATTTAACTCGATTCTTTTGGTAGTTGTATGAACACTCGTTCTACTACTAAAAATCTTAGTACACCTTATTCCAATCCTGAGAGTTTGTTTCGTAAGAAGAGATCTTCATCTATTCTTAATTGGTTTGATAATCTTTCCGACGAACATCCAATTTCCGATCTTTTTAAACCAATACCAATACCCATGGCTGACGATCAACCCATGTGGGCCGCCAATCGAACCGTAGCACCCACTCCTGGATCTGCTATTGTTGTTGCCAACCTTGGTGAAAACTTTACCGTTAAAGGTCACCATCTTTCCATGATCAAAGACCGTCAATTTGATGGCCGTTCGCGGGCCGATCCGCATAAACACATTGCCGAATTCATTGAAATTTGTGGCATGTTTCGTTATGGAGATACCAATGTCGATGCTATTAAGCTCAAACTTTTTCCATCATCACTCGCCGGAGATGCCAAAGTTTGGTATAACGAATTAACCCCAGGAACTATTAACACTTGGGAGGAGATGAGGCAAGCTTTTGTAAGCCGATTCTTTCCACCTGCCATGTATGATAGATTAATGGGAGAAATCCGTGCTTTCACACAAAATCCTAATGAATCTCTTGTTGAAGCTTGGCTTCGCATGAAAGATTTGCTTCGAAGTTGTCATGGTCATAATTTAGGAAAAGGAACCATAATCCAAATCTTTTATCATGGTCTTGATGAAGCATCCCAAGCAATCCTTGATGCCGGAGGAATTTTTCTTTACAAAACTCCTAACGAGGCATATCAACTTCTTGAAGATCGAGTACTCCTTAAACTCGATTTGTCAAAAGATTCCAAAACTAAACCCATGCGAAAAACCGTTGCTTTTGCCGAAAGTTCAGATAATTCGAAACTCATGGAGAAACTAGAAGCCTTGACTTCTAAAATCGACTCGCAATACAAAGATATAAAAAGAGAAATGAAAGAAATGCGAGATGGCTGTAATAATTGTGGAGGAAATCACACATCATCCGAGTGTGATGACCAACCTATGAATAGACCCAACGAAGGGGAAGCCAATTATATCCAAGGAGGATATCGAGGAGGAGGTTTTCGTGGTAATTATTACGGAAGAAGTTCTGGAAATTGGCAAGACCGCCAACAAAGGGATAACAACCGTGATTCTCAACCCCTAATAGACAATCCAAACCAATCAAATTCCGATAAAAAGGAAGAATCTGATTTCGAAAAAATGATGCGAGATTTCGTAACTATTCAAAGAGCTACAAATGAGTTTGTGAAAATTCAATTTTTCAATCTCAAAACCAAAGTTGAGCAAGGTCAGAAGAATCATCAAGCTTCTATCCAGGATCTTGAACAAAAATTTGGTATTCTGATCAATTTTCTTCTCGAGTTCCTGGTACATTACCAAGTAACACCCAATCCAATCCTAAACCATCTGGATCTAACGATAAGAGTTATCGTCCACCACAAACCAGAAATGAGCATATCAATGCTGTATTCACTCGAAGTGGTCTCTCATATGATCCACCACCTGTTCCTATCGATAATCCTATCATTCCAGATGAGGAAGAGGAAGAAGCTGAAGAAGAAGCAGCTAAAGAAACCAACCGAAACACCAACCCAAGAAAATACCGTTCCACCAATAAAACCTTACACACCAAAAATACCATATCCACAAGCCCTACGAAAAGAGAAAAGAAAGGAGCGAAATAAGAAGTTTATAGAGATGATCAAAGAAGTTAGAATTAACGTACCCCTCGTTGATGTTCTAGCTGGAATGCCAACTTATGGGAAATTTTTGAAAGAACTTCTTAATAATCGAAACAAGTTGGAACAAATTTCCGCTACTGTTCTCAATGAAGAATGCTCTGCTATCATTCAAAACAAAATTCCACCAAAACTCGGAGATCCCGGAAGTTTTCTCATACCATGCACTTTAGGAAATAACATCACATGCGATGCTTTAGCCGATCTAGGTGCAAGTATCAATTTGATGCCCTATTAATTTTATTATAATCTTTCAATTAATACATTGAAACCTACTAAAATGAGTATAAGATTAGCCAACCATACATACCAATATCCTGTTGGGGTTGCCGAAAATATGCTTGTTCAAGTTGGTAAATTTGTCTTTCCTGTGGATTTTGTCATTTTAGAAATGGAGGAAGATAGTCGAGTACCCTTAATCTTAGGAAGACCTTTCTTAAACACCGCTGATGCCATGATCAAAATCAAAGGCAGAGAACTCAATCTTGGAGTAGGAGAAGATCAAATCACTTTCTTAATCGATAAAGCAATGAAATATCCAAATTCCAGTGATGACACATGCTATAACATCGATGTAATTGATGAAGTCACTGAAGAAGAGTTGGATGCATTACTTGACGATTCGAAACTATTCATGACTACTTCTGAAAAGATCAGTGAAACAGATTCTGATAAAGAATTTGAGGAATTCATGGAAGTAAAATTTGAAGAAGAAGAGGAGGAAGAAGAGAATTTGAGGATATCACTGNTGATTTGGAACTCAAACCTCTTCCCAATAATCTCAAATACGCCTACTTAGAAGGAAATTCACTCCTTCCAGTAGTCATATCGTTGTTACTCGAAACAAATAAAAAAGAAAGACTAGTTTCTGTTCTTAAGAAACATAAACGCGCTTTTGCGTGGAAAACTTCTGACATTCCAGGAATTAGCCCAGATTTTTGCAAACACAAAATCAATTGTGAAGAAGGTACTAAACCTGTTGTAGAAAGACAACGTCGACTCAACCCAAATATGAAAGAAGTGGTTAAGAAGGAAATCATCAAACTTCTTGACGCAGGAATTATTTATCCTATCGAGGATAGTCCATGGGTGAGTCCAGTTCATTGTGTTCCGAAGAAAGGAGGAATGACCGTAGTAACCAACGAAAGGAATGAATTAGTTCCTACTAGAACTTTCACTGAATGGCGAGTATGTATTGATTACAGAAAACTTAACAAAGCCACCAGGAAAGATCATTTTCCTCTACCCTTCATGGATCAGATGCTCGAAAGATTAGCAGGGAACAAATACTTTTGCTTCCTTGATGGTTTTTCGGGATATTTCCAAATTCCTATCGATCCAGACGATCCAGAGAAAACCACATTTACATGTCCTTTTGGAACCTACGCTTATCGGCGTATGCCCTTTGATCTATGTAATGCACCTGATACCTTTCAAAGGTGTATGATAGCAATATTCCAAGACATGCTTGAGACATCTATGGAAGTTTTCATGGATGACTTCTCTGTTTTTGGTGATTCTTTTGAAACTTGTCTTTCCAATCTCGATAAAATGCTTGAGAGATGTGAAGCTGCACATCTAGTTCTTAATTGAGAAAAATGCCATTTCATGGTGACTGAAGGAATTGTGTTAGGACACAAAATATCAAGTTCAGGAATGGAAGTAGACAAAGCGAAAATTGATGTTATCACCAAATTACCACCACCAACTAACGTTAAAGCCGTTAGAAGTTTTCTAGGACATGCCGGTTTTTACCGCCGTTTTATCAAAGATTTTTCGAAAATATCGCGTCCTATGACTAAACTTTGAAAAGTCAATTGACTAGTGCCCCAATTATGGTTGCACCTAATTGGTCACTACCATTTGAACTCATGTGTGATGCAAGCGATTTCGCTGTGGGAGCTGTTTTAGGACAACGTGAAGGAAAACATTTTCGTCCTATATACTTCGCTAGTAAAACACTCAACAATGCTCAACAAAACTATACGGTTACAGAAAAGGAGTTATTAGCCGTATTTTTTGCATTTGACAAATTCAGATCTTATCTCGTGCTTTCAAAAACGATAGTTTTTACAGATCATTCCGCACTCAAATATCTGTTTACCAAACAAGATGCAAAACCGCGTCTTATCAGATGGATTTTACTACTCCAAGAGTTCGACATCGAAATAAAAGATAAGAAAGGAGCAGAAAATCTTGCAGCCGATCATCTGTCACGTCTAGAGAATCCAAATTTGGAAGAATTAAAAGAAAATGAAATTAACAATTATTTTCCGGATGAAACTCTCATGACGATAGATAAAGATGATGATGAAGAAGTACCATGGTTTGCAGATTACGCAAATTATCTTGCAGGAGATATTCTTAAAAAAGGGATGAGTCACTACCAACGCAGTAAGTTCTTGTTAGGTCACCATATTGTAAACACAAGTATTGAAATGATAGAAATGAGATGAGAAATAGAGTTTGGTTGATTAGATAGAATAAAAGTGCAAGAGTTTCCTTATGTAAATGAAATAACCAACAAGAGTAAGCATTACATAGATGTCCTATTTATAGGTGAAGAGTTAGGGCAACACTCCCTTCTCTTCCGTTCTCTAATTTGTATGGGCTTTAGGCCCATTGGACGAGTAAAGGGCTTACCCTTAAACATAACATGATTAAATAACTTAGCAACCTATTACAAATGATGAAATAACCGAGACTTGATGAAACATTGATAAACTTAGGTTCTAACAATCTCCCCTTAAGGATCGGTTGTTGAAGAAGTGATGTTAGTCACGGTCATTTGAGGTTGCTTGACGTCTTCTTTCTTTGCACTTTAGTTGTAGCATTCATAGCTTTGGACGTTGGTGTTCCTATTTGTTAGTGCAAGTTTTAAAATTTATAAACACGATTTATCCGATTAATTCTTTAGCACATACGAGCAAGTATACTCGTTCGATGTAGTAAAGGTGGGTAAGTCGAGATCGTCCCAAGAGACTTGGTTGCACT
>LBNU01034998.1:11637-39915 GCA_014162995.1 Artemisia annua
AAAAAAAAAAAAAAAAAAAAAAAAAAAAAAAAAAAAAAAAAAACAAAACAAAAAACAAAACTTAACACTTATAAATAAAAACAGCAGGAAAAAAAAAGTACAAAAAACTGCAGCTACAGTAAAAGTACTGTAGCTACAGTACCTACTCTAGGGAGGGTTTCCACTAGAGAGGGTTACTATAGTACAACCCAAAAAAAATGTCTAGCAACCAATTTAACCTAACCCATTTTGACATGCAGTAACTCCACTTGTTAACTAAGGTTGACTAAACTAGGTTGAAAAAACTACTTAAAAAGTTGTTTAGGGTGCGTTTAGTTTGATACTTTGGAATGGGTTTTAAATTTGATGTGACAAGAATTGTTGTTTGGTTCAATCTTTCATTAAAATCAATGATAGAAGGAATGAAGTTTCATTCCACATTAATTTGGAGGGTTTTGGCGAAACCCGTGGGACCCGCCACTTTTTACTCTCACATACCATTTTTATATTAATTTTTAAATGATATTTTTTATTATAATTTAATAATTTTATTAAAAAATACATTTAATAAATATATTTTCTCTCTCCAAATCTTAAATCAAATCCAAATCCTAAACCAAATCCAAATCCTATTCCAAACCCACTTATAAACCAAACGGACCCTTAATCTTAACACAATTAGCATAGACACTAAAAGGCATTTGGCCCAAAAGGCATTTAATAATCATAAACCTTACCAATTTATCCCTGTGTGTTCTAGTGATAATCAACTTAAAGAAAGGATCATCACCATCATCCTTTTCTTTTTCTTCTTCATAATCTTCATCATTTACATCATCATCAACACCATCACTATAATTTGCAACCTTAACTATTGGTGGCAAAACTTTTTCACACCCATTTGGACTATAAACCGACATTTTGAAGGTGCATGCATCAACAAGCCAAAAGACAATAAAATCCCCATAACCTAAAGAAACATCTTTAACCACATTGTTCCATCCATGGTCAAAATAGTAAATTTCACCAACTTTCTTGATCTTTAATCCCCATGCATGCCCTCCATATACGGATTGGATTCTTGGTTCATTAGGAATTTTGTTCTTTAAGTGTTTGCTAACAAATTCTGGTGGCAATGGCTGCAAAATTAAACGATTCATACCATGCTCCTTGCCTCCTTTGATGCATAGCAAATATATGGATTTCACCATACCAATTACCATGAAACAAACAATATATATCATTCCCATACACATTCCTTCATTCCCATAGGCTCAAACCAGACGCACCCTTAACGTTTGAAGCCAAACATAACTTTTTATGTCTAAAGGTACTATCTACTGAGAAGAATTATTAAAATAAGAAAAGTGAAAAGAAATTATAGCTATTACATATTCAAATTAATAGAGAGAAATAATGGGGATATGCATCTACTGTTGTGATGCATCTGTAACACCCCCAAAATTTGGTACAGCAGAAGACTTTTCAAAGCTTCGGAGTGCTACTTGAATTGGCACACAACACGATTATAAGAACACAATAACGATATTAAATTTAAATAGATAATTAGAGTCAAGATTCAAAGTCTACATTTATCCCCCAAAAGAAAGTAGTAAGCCCAAAATAAATAAAGATAGGTCCCAAATTATTTTATCAGAGTCTGACTGATCCACTCAACCACGCCACTGGCCAAGCCTCCCATCCAAATAAGCAGCAACATAAACATTACTCAGTACCGAGAATACATGCTAAAATATCAGCTTACGCTGGTGAGTTCATAGGTTTAGACTCGAAGCAATACATAAAAGAATTTGAATCAAAAGCTCAACAATATACTCTACCAGACCAAGACATCAATATCATCGCATCTCATAATCGGAAGCCAATATACATTCCTATAGGTACACACTATAGACTATACCGCACTAGTAGACATGTTATTATACCCCTACACAATAGTAGACAAAATATAATAACCCTACACTTGCAGCCCTTAAACCAAATCCCTAACAAAGCAATATAATGAACGACAACAAGACCATAATACAATCGATAAACCAAAGCAAATCCCAATTAAACATCGTAAATATCCAAATAATTTGACTAATAAAATAAAGCGACGACAAGCATGTATTCTCCCTCAAAAAATTAGAAAACGGTAAAACTAAGGGTCATGAACTCACCTCAAGAAGTAGGCGAGAAATGGTACAATAGAAGAAGAGACGACGGTAGCTAGAATGTCACTGCACTGCTGACTCGGCACAACCTAATATAATAAACTCGTCTTAACATCTATTTCGTAAACGTATAAACTTTTATAATTTAACTACTCCCAAGTAATACCCATTTTTAAATCTCAAAATCTCTCTTTATATTATCTATTTATTGATGTTTGGTATCACTGTGTGCGCGGTGGGGACACGATATAGACTCAAGTGAACTCACGCCAAAACAATGACTAAAGAATAGACGACTCATGAAACTAGGTCGGGGTCAAATGATTATGGTTAAAGTTTAAGAAGTTAATCGAACGAATTGTCGAGTCCTTATCGAATTCGTCAACTCGACAAACCCAGCAATTCCTTCGTCTTACTTATTATTCCAAAACTAAATCATGTTAACCGTTGAGTTGTGAGGATAAATTGCCCACTAATAAATTTCCTCCGACATGCTTATTGGGCCCTTATTGGACTCGTCAGCCCAATAAGTCCGATAACCATGTGGGTCGGATATATAACTGTCAACCGATCCGTAACTCGACATCAATTCAATATAAACCTCAACATTACTCTAAATAGTATTTCTGGATAAACGTGCCCTCAAAACATTTAATAACTCGTGCATGTTATATTTTGTTTGGTTAATTATTTTTCTTTTTATTTATAAAATATTAAATAATATTTTATTGTTATTTAATATTTCTTTTTAACTTAAAAATATTAAGTAACAATTTTATTCGTTATTTAATATTTGAAGTTATTGTATATAAGTGTCGTTTAATTTCCATGTCTATTTATATTTTTACCGAGTTATCTCATGTTTCGAGTCACCATTCCGAGTTCGTGTTATCCTCGGGTCAACAAGTCAAATATTTATAGTCAATAGTCCAAGTAATAGTCTAAATGTCACTTTTTGCTTGTCGAGGCCACACGAGACTACAAAGTCTCGGCGACGCTCGACTTGGATCAAAACAACCACAGGTCGTTACTAACCTATCCCTGTCCAATCTAAACCACGACAACAACATCAACACCACAATACCTTACCGAGACCCTGGTGGTCTCGGCTTCTACTCTCGGCACCAACCACGACAACCAAATGGACCTTAATGGTCACGAAACCAAATCCGAGCATCACAATGACCGCATCTCGACTCGACATCAATATACACGACTCGATAACAATGTACACGACTCGACAAGACACAAACAAGCTTTGGCCGTGAGTTTTCGAGGCTGTGGTGATGGTTTTCGAGTTGTTCGATGGCTATACACGGCGCGTGTGATGGTTAATCGTGACAAGGGAGACACATGGAAGAGATTAGTGGTGGCGGTGAGCTTTATACGGCGGCGGTGTGTCGGTGGTGGTGGCCGGAAAAGTGGCCGGAAATGGTGTGTGAGGTTAGGCGGCTATATGGAGAAGAAAGGGTATCAAACCCTAAAATGAAATAAGGAGGGTTTATATAGGGATGGCAATGGGCGAGAAAAAACCCATAACCCGTGGGTACCCGTCATAAATGGGTGGGTAAACGCGTCAATTTTCACCCATTGGTGGGTCGTGGGTGAAAATCCTTACCCATCAGTGGGTGGCGGGTGGGTGACGGGTGAGACATACCCATCGCGGGTAAACCCATGACACCCATTTAAAATACCCACGGGTATACCCGTCAAAATACCCGTGGGTGTACCCATAAACCCATGTTAAAATTAATTATACTAATTAAAATATTTATGATGTTGCAGGTATACATTAATAGTTACCACAAAGTCTCAAGAAAACACATTAACCTAAAAGTTTGTTTGAGTTTCAAGACTAAAAAGAAAATATGAAAGATCAAATGATCAAAGTTGTATTTCGCAAATTGATTGGTGTCATATTACGCAGTTTCATAATTAGTTTTCATATCAGCGTTTTGTAATTTTGTTGCATAACACTAACCCATGGGTTTACCCATGGGCGAAAAATACCCGCGGGCAAGGGCATGGGTAAAAAATTGTACCCATTGGCGGGTGACGGGTGGGTGATGGGTGAGAAAAAAACTACGTGGGCGGGTGACGGGTTAGAGGTACCCGTGCCCATTACCCACGGGTGCCATCCCTAGGTTTATATAGGGACCTCCAAGGACTTGGGGTGAAATCCTAATGCGCCCACAGGGGTGGGAAGTGTATATGTTGCAATTCTTTTAGTGAAACGTTATCGAGGCTAGTTTAGGTGTCGAAACTACTTCTCGTGAACTTTTTATTTATTCCATTAATCTTAAAATTATTTTTCGAATAAAATCGACTATAAATACATATATTTTCATTTCGTGTCACCCAAATTAATTTAAATTCACATTTTAATCATTATTGTGCCAATCCGCGAGTGCTACATTCTAGACTACGACAATTACTCAACGAAATATGATAAAAAGTACATAGCTATAGATATATAATAACCCAAAAACTACCAGTTGTCACAGCATCTCCAATGAACCTTAACGATTGTGGTTTCTTTTCATTTTTGTCATCTTAATTATACTTCTTATCTGATCCTAACTTAGGGAAGAGATCTAGTGAGAAGAATCATTGAAATGAAAAGAGTGAGAAAAAATTCTAGCTACATATCTTTAATACGGAAAGAAATAATCGGGAGAATCATCTAATTTTGTGGGTGCATTTAAAATTTGTATTAGTGTTTTCTTCTCATTATTCTCATTTTAATTATATTTCTGATTTGATCATAACTCTCTAAGACTAGACACAATGGCCACTTTTCTTTCACCTTCCACCTCAGCAACACATCACCAATCCCCTTAGCTTTCACCCGCAATGGTCACCATTCCCTTCACCACCACTAAAATAATTACTTGATAAAAATATACCCCACAAAATACCTCACACAAGCTCACAAAATCAAATAAGCAATAATAAAAACACTCATGGGGCCCATAGACACATTATCTGAGTGGTAAGGAGGCTCACCCTTCATCCCTCCTTTTTGCTTGCTCACCTGTGAGAGGAAAACTCCACAATGGAGTCACGAGTGAGAATGGTCCTCACGAATGACCATTGTGAGTAGCCTAAGGTAAAGAAATATAGTGAGAAGAATTATTGAAATAATTAGAGTAAGAATTAGGCGTGTCCGTGGTACTGGGACCATACCGAACCGAAACCGGAACCGAAAACCGAAAATAAGGAAAAAGCGGAACCAAGTCGTCCCAAGTTCTTCGGTTCGGTTACGGTATGGGAATTTTCGGTAATTCCCACGAGTACCTAAGTGTTTAAAAAATTTATTTTTTTCATCGTCGATCATTCATAAAAGACATACTAAGTCCATGGTACTGGAACCGTACCAAACCGAAAACCGAAAATAAGGAAAAAGTGGAACCAAGAACCGTCCCAAGTTCTTCGGTTCGGTTCCGGTACGATACTTGGTTCCGATATGGGAATTTTTGGTAATTCCCAGGAGTACCTAAATGTTTAAAAAATTCATATTTTTCATCGTCGATCATTCATAAAAGACATACTAATAATGCGATAACAATACAAACACACAAAAATGTCTCCAACAATTGTAACTCTTCGATTTGAGCCATCTCATATGCATCATTGTCAACTAATGATTTCAAATTTATAATAATGATTTGAAGATAAACTTACTTTCATGTTGATGAATGATGATAATGATCTTTGAATGGAGTAAAAGTTAGGGTTTTAATTTTATTACTATATATTTTTAGGTTTTAGATTTTTATGCTACAGCTTAATAATAAGTAGTTTGTTTTTTCTATTTTCTTAAAAGGTTGTACACTTTACATAATATCCTAAATAAACCTTATAAAATTTTATATTTTCAAAACAGTCGGTTCTTTTGGGAAAGTACTGGATAGACGGTTCCGACCCAAACCATCCCGAGAACTGAAAATTTGGAATTTTAAAAACCAAGAGTCGTACCATGGTTCTAATCGGTTCTGGTATGGTACCGGTACGGGTCCTCGGTTCTTTTGATTCTTCGATTTTTTTGGACACCCCTAACAAATAATGCTGTAACGATACAAACACATACAATTATGTCTCCAATAATTGTAACTCTTTGATTTGAGCCATCTCATATGCATCATTATCAACTAATGATTTCAAATTTATGATAATGATTTGAAGATAAACTTACTTTCATGTTGGTGAATGATGATGATAATCTTTGAATGGATTAAAAGTTGGGGTTTTAATTTTATTATGTGTTTTTAGGTTTTAGATTTTTCTGTTACAGCTTAATAATGAGTAGTTTGTTTTTTCTATTTTTTTTAAAAGGTTGTACACTTTGCATAATGTCTTAAATAAACCTTATAAAATTTCATATTTTCAAAACAGTCGGTTCTTTCGGGAAAGTACCGGAACCGGACGGTTCCAACCCGAACCGTCCGGAGAACCGAAAATTTGAAATTTTAAGAACCAAGAACCGTACCATGGTTCTAATATACGGTTCGGTTTTGGTACGGTATGGTACCGGTACGGTTCCTCGGTTCTTTTGGTTATTCGATTTTTTTGGACACCCCTAGTGAGAATAAATTCTAGCTACATATTTTAAATAAGATAAGCATTTGATGTAACAAAGACAAGTTTTTTTATTGTCTTTTGTGCATAAAAGTCTGTCTTTAACATCAAATCATCCTCTATGGCATCCAAAGGCACACGGGACGTGTTCGTGTTGATCTGGTCATAACATAAAAGGATGCATGAAAGACGATACGGATTAATCATAGGGTAGAAGTATATAATGTAGTGTTAGCAAAGCCAAAAAAAATAACAAATATATATAAAAAAAAATAAAAATAAAAAAAATAAAATAAAAACAACCTGGGCAAAACTGCTAAATTTTAACAAACAATGGTGACCACCACCATGATAAAAGCTCCTTTTGGCTCGAAATAACTGTGCTTGTCTCAAAACTTAAAAGGTTTACAATATCACCACATACCCGAAATAAAATACACACATTTAACCACTAAGAAGTGATCCAATGGTAAAACACTTGTGATTATCTATCGCCAATATGTGGAAAGTCTCACGCTCTATTTTTTCTAAGTGCAAACAAATTTGAGGTGGCGACGTAAACCTCTCTGAAAAACTCAATTCCTCCCAAGTGCAAATAAATTTGAAGCGGCGACGTACATAAACCTCACCCATATGTACCTCACCCAATCATTTTGTTCCTTCGTAACAAGCCCTTTGTATGAAAGAATGTCTTAGAAACTAGTGAAGTTGTTAATGTGTGTTACTTAAATTTGCGTCTCAAACACACTAGTGTGTTTGTTCAATTAAGATGTTTTAGGTCTGAATCTGACTACCACATCTTATCAGTAAGAGGTGGCTAGAAAATATAAATCTGAACGAAATAATATCGTTTGTTTTTGTATAATTGTCCGAATGATTTTAAGTGCTCGTTTCTGCAATTTATTTAAGTAACTTATGTAAATATGAAACAAGACTTTTTATCATAAATATAACATAGTTAATAAACCATCAAATATATTATATTAACACGAGTCTTCAATCTCTTATCGAGTAAGAGGCAGTAAGATAAGTCCTCCACCTCTTACTGAGTAAGATGTTATATGTCTAACTGGGTCTGACTCAAAAGAAAAAAACAAACAAGCAAAACGTCTGACCACCTCTTACTGGTAAGAGTAAGAGGGCTAGTAAGACTTTTTTTAAAAAAAAAAGAAAACAAACACACCGTTATTTTTTAGCATAATTCATAGGTTTTCAGCTAAAATAAAGACTACTAAAAAGTTGCACCACATTTGTTTTTATTTTTCAGTTATATATACATCAACTATAATATTTGAGAAGTCAAGAAATAGCACAAGTAGTTAAATAAAAAGTTTTGATCATATCACAAGATGTTCTTGCAAAATACAGTGAGTGACATATTAAGAATTGAATTTCCTAGCTTGCCTTCAACCATAATTACATTATTTTACATTTATAACACAGATTAAAAAAGTTGCCACTTGAGTTAGTCCAGTGATCATCATTTTTGCTGCAGCACCTTTCCACACAGTCGCTTAGCTGGCCTCGACACACGTATCCACGTCTCTCTTCCCCTTCACCACTTCCGCCGCTGTAATCTTAACATTTTCTGTCATCATAATTTTGGCTGGCCGCCCCCTCTTCCTCTTTACAACTTTGGCTGGCCGCCCCCTCTTCCTCTTTACAACTTTGTCTGGCTGCCCCCTCTTCCTCTTCACAACTTTGGCTGGCGACGACAACCTAGTCTGAAAGAAAGGATCACCATCATCGACACCATCAACAAGTTCAACCTCTTTATGCACATCCTTATCATCCATACCATTATCAACTTCCACATCATCATCATCAACTTGTGTCGGCCGAGCTTTGGTGATTTTTGCTAGACACAGTTTATCTTCATTTGTAATAAATTTAAATACACATTTATCACCTACCGATATGTTAGTATTTCGCGCGAAATCCATCCACCCCTTCCCCAGAAAGTAACGTTTCGCCTGGTAATGGTATTTTGTTTCAACTCGCACAAATATTTCCTTCTCATATCCATCAAGACTTTTTAACGTTATGGTTTTTTTGGTATCTATTCCAACTGACCGCACAAAGTCTACCGGCATGAGCTAATACAAGAAAAAAATTTAGATTAAATTAAAGGTGTTCCACATTTGTTATTAAAGCTGCTTATTCGCTTATTTTACATGCAATATGCACCTAAATACAATCAAATTGCTACCTAATTAGTTCTACACTATATAAATCTTTAAAATTTCCAATTCCGCTAAATTAGCAAACTACTTTAATCAATGTAGTTAGGGCCACTTTAGGGTTGTTTTCTTTAGTTGTTAAAGCTGCTTTTTTTTGTTGATGTTCTTTAGAGGAACCAATTTTAAAACCAAGTAGCATTAAAAACTGCTTATATGCTAATAGAAACACTTTCAGCAATTCTAAGTTCAAAATAATTTATGATTATTTATCTATCTTAAAGTAAATAAGCATGCAATAAACTCTTTTGAATGGAATCCATAACACACTCTAAAGTAAAACTAAATTTAGAATAAGTGAGATTGAGTAATGCTGATTAAAAATCTTACCAGCGAACGATGGTTGAAGTTGTATGGAGTAATAGTCACCACAAAGAAAGGATCATCGTCTTCAACAAGTTCAGCAGCTTCATCTTCATCATCAACCTTATCAGCTATGCCATCATCAGCATCAACTTTCGTCTCTGTATCAACGGCGGCTGGAGGCAACGATCTTGCTTGGGTTTTTCTCTTAGTCACTTTGACTAGACACATTTTATCTTCACTTCTAATGTACTTAAATTCGCATTCATCACCTTCTGATATATTATTACTTCGCATGAAAGCTGGCCACCCTATTGAAAAGTGGTACCGTATCACGCGGCATTGGTACGACTGTATGACCATTTGCCTCTCATTTCCATCAAGACTTTTTATTATTATGTTTTCCTTGGTATCTATTTTGGCCAATGCTACAAAATCTTTTGGAAGCCGCTAAATATATCAATATGCAACAAAATAAAAATGAATTAGAGGTGTTCCGTGTAAGCTATTTAATTTAGGGTGATAGTCTCTACAGCTTCTTATTTATTTGATGATTTTTACACAAATTGATTATAAAACCAAGTAAAATTCAAAACGGTTTCATTGCTTTTAAATAAAATCAGCAATTAAGTAAGCATATATAACCTTTTTTAGTTATTTTGCTGATAGAGAGTCACACAAAACACTTTTTAGTAAGTCTGAGTGTACAATATCTATCTAGATGTTTTAAATAAGCATGCAATAAACTATTTTAAGTGAAATGAAAACACATGCTTTGTAGGCTAAATCTTACCAGCATAAATTTGTGGTTAATAGTCGCCACAAAAAAAGGATCTTCATCGTCAACACGTTCAACATCTTCATTCTCATCTTCATCATCATCAGTGGCTGGAGGGAGGGGACTTGTCGGAGTTTTTTTCTTGTTGATTTTTGCTAGACATAATTTATCATCACTTGTGATGAACTTAAANCTATTAATTTTGGGTGTTCTTTAGTTCTTACAGCATCTTATTTATTTGACAGTTTTTAAAGAAGTAGATTTTAAAACCAAGTAAAATTCAAAACTGTTTTGTTGCTTTTAAATAAAATCAACAGTTTAAGAAAGGGGATATTACCAGTTTTAGTTATGCTGCTGATAGAAAATCACATAAAACACTTTTTAGTTATGCTGCTGCAATAAACCGTTTTAAGTGAAATCCAGTACTCTTTGTAGGCTAAATCTTACCAGCATATATTTGTAGGCGTAGCTAATAGTCACCACAAAAAAAGGATCCCCGTCATCAACACATTCAACATCTTCATTCTCATCATCAGCATCAGCAGCAGCAGCATCAGCTTCCGTCACCGGAGACTTGATGGCTGTAGGGAGGGGCCTTGCTGGAGTTTTTTTCTTGGTGATTTTTGCTAGACATATTTTATCTTCACTTCTGATGAACTTAAATACACATATATCACCTTCCGTTAAATCAGTATCTCGCAGGAATTCCTTCCACCCCGAAGCCACGGAGTAACTTGACGACCTGAACTGATTAACACGTTGCACAGCCATTTCCTTCTCATATCCGTTAAGATTTTTAAAGACAATGGTTTTTTTCTTATCTATTCTGGCCAACGTTACAAAATCTGACAAGAACCGCTAAGAATAACAGCATACAAAAAGAAAAAAAGTTGAATTAGAGGATAGTCTTTGTTTTGAGAGTATATAGTTGTCTTTTAGATTCTTTTGAAAGAAATAATGAGATCGTAAATCTTACCAGCATTGTCTTGTTCGTTGTAGTAATAGTCACCACAAAGGAAGGATCCTCATCATCAACATCAACATCAACTTTTTTTGCCTGAGCTTTAATGATTTTTGCAAGACACATTTTATCTGCACTTGTAATGTACTTAAATACACATTTACAACCTTGCGGTATATTATTATATCGCATGAAGGCGCGCCACCCAATAGACAAGTAGTACTGTGTCGAGAGCTTTCGTGTGTCCTTCCGTACACCCAATTGACACTCATTTCCGTCAAGGCTTATCATTATTATGTTTTCTTTGGTATCTATTCCGGCCAACCTCACAAAATTGGCCGGCAGGTACTAATATTATCAGTATGCAAAAAAACAAAAACAAAAATGAATTAGTGGTGTTCCGTGTTTATCATTATTGCTTACACGCTAATTTTATAAGATAAAGGCAAGTTGGTTCCTTCTTATTTTATTACCAAATAGAAACTTGGGAAGAAATCCAAATCCCGAACACTTCCCTAATGTTAATTAACTATTCAATCAGGTTGGTGTTACCCAAGGCCTTTGGTCTAGTGGTATGTGAGTTGCCCACCAACCTAGAGGATGTGGGTTCCAGCCTCGTTGGAGGCATTTTTGAGATAGATGGCACAAAGGTGTGAAAAAATTGCCGCTCAAAAAAATAAAAATAAAAATTCGGCTGGTGTTCCTTAGTTTTTTAAACCTGTTTATTTGTTTGATGATTTTTTCTTCAAATCGATTTTGAAAGTAAGTATTACTCAAAACCGTTTAATTGCTTTTAAAACAAAATCAAAAAGCAGAATGAACCAGTTTATTTTTGCTGATAAAGAATCCAATAAAAACACATTTTAAGTAATTAAAAGTGTTTGATATCTAGCTGTTGTAAAGAAGCATGCAATAAACCCTTTTATAGTGCAATAAAAAACACTATTTGTAGGCTAAAATCTTACCAAAATTTTATTGTGGCTTGTAGTAATAGTTGTCACAAAGAAAGGATCCTCTTCATCTACAAGTTCAACATCTTCATCCTCATCCTCATCATTACCATCCTCCGTGTCCTTATCATCCATACCATCATCATCTTCCACATCATCAGCATCAACTTCCGTCGCTGGAGCTTTGGCGGCTGGCGGGAGGGGCCTTGCTGGAGTTTTTCTCTTGGTGATTTTTGCTAGACATATTTTATCTTCACTTGTGATGAACTTAAACACACATTTATCACCTTGCAATATATCATTACTTTGCTGGAATTCCTTCCACCCTGTAGCCACGTAGTAACTCGTCGACTTTCTCCTTTTATCGGAACGCACGGGCATTTCCTTCTCATATCCGTCGTCATTTTTTAAAGTTATGGTTTCTCTGGTATCTATTCTGGCCAGTGCTACAAAATCTGGCGAGAACCGCTAATAGTGCCAACAAACAAACAAACAAAGTTGAATTAAAGGTGTTTCGTGTTCGTTATCCAAACTGTTTATATAGTTATTTTATAAAGAATATGCACCTAAATATAATCAAGTTGGTAACTAGTTATCTTTATACTTCCTAGTATATAGTCAAATCGATCTCAAACACTCAATATGGCAAACGATTCTAAGCAAGGTAGATCAGAGGTAGTCAAATTAGGGACTTTTGCTTACGTTCTCGAAGCGACTAATTTTATTCACGTTTTTTTGGGGGTTGTGACTTCAAATAAAGTATCATATAAATTTTGGATACAACAACATAAATTGCAAAATCTGCTGTATTGCTACAAAATCTGGCGACAACCGTTAATAATACGAACAAAAAAACATAGAAAGTTGAATTAGAGATGTGTTTGGTATTCGTTATTACAACTATTTATTAGCTATTTATTAGAAATAGTTACCTACTTACCTATATATAATCTAACAACTACCTACTTATTTTTATGCTATATTATATAATAAACAGACAATCCCGAACACCCACTAAGGCAAACGCTTCCAAGCAAAGTGGTTAACTAGGGGCGTTTTTCAAGATTTTAAAGTAGCTTATATCTTTGATATTTTTTACAGGAAGTAAATTTTTACAAAGTAGAATTATTTTTAAAACTGTCCTAATGCTTTTTGAATTCAACAATATAAACACTATATAGCGAATTACAAACACTTCAAACGACTTTATGCAAGGTAGCTAAGTTAGGGCTGTTTTCTTTCGTTTTTAAAACCGCTTCTTTGTTGCTGTTAAAAAAAAGTGTATATCTCTGATGTTTTTAGAGGAATCGATTTCTAAACAAAGTATTATTTATAACTGTTACAAGTTCTATATTGCTAATAAATACATGTAACCAGTTTTACCTATTTGGCTACACTAAAGAGTCAAATCTCTCAGTAATTTTGCACACCATGTAATCAATCAACCCTTTCAAAAGCAACTGTTTATAGGCAAAAAATTAAAAAATAACTATTATAATAATAATATATGCTTACCAACTTATATTGGTTCGATTTTGAGATAGTCAGTATGAAGGAAGGATCTCCATCATAACCATCATGATCATAATCATAATTATCTTCCTCATTGTCATTATCATCATCTTCATCAGCAAGTTTAGCATCTTCCCCCTTGCCCTCATCATCCACATCCTCATCGTCCATATCATCATTATCAACTTCTGCAGGAAGCTGTGTTGCCCGAGTTATTTTCTTGGTGATTTTTCCTAGACACATTTTATCTTCACTTTTAATGTACTTAAATACACATTCATCACCATCCGATATATTATTACTTCGCTTGAAAGCCCTCCACCCCACTGAAAAGCAGTACCGTGTCGACCATCTTAATTTGTACGACTGTAAGGCCATTTGCGTCTCAATTCCGTCAAGACTTTTTATTATTACGTTTTTCTTGGTACCTATTCTAGCCAACGCCACAAAATCTGTCGGCAGCAGCTAATATCAACATGCAAAAAAGACAAATTTGAATTAGAGGTGTACCTTGATTATTGTCACAGCTTATATAGTTATTTTGTTAGAAATAGGCTTAGTTAGAACTACTTTTTTTAATACTAATAAGACAATCTAGACTAGCCAAATTACAAACACCCCCTAAGCTAATGGTTATTTTAAGTTGCTTAGAAAACGATTTCAAAACAAAGTATGATTCAAAATTGTTTTATAGTCAACAGTTTAAATAAGCAGATGTAACCAGGATTACTTATTTTTGTAACAAAGAATCAGATTAAAACACTTATTATTAACTTTAAGAGTGCAATATTTACCTGTTTGAAAGAAATAATGAGATCGTAAATCTTACCAGCATTGTCTTGTGCGTTGTAGTAATAGTCACCACAAAGAAAGGATCCGCGTCATCAACAAGTTTGGCATTTTCGTCCTCATCGGTATCATTGTCATCCTCCACATTCATGCCATCATCAACTTCCATCGCCGAAGCTTTGGTGACTTTTACTAGACACATTTTATCTTCACTTGTAATGTACTTAAATACGCATTCATCACCTTGTGATATATTATTATTTTGCTTGAAAGCCACCCAACCCAGTGACAAGTTGTATTGAGCCGATTTGAATCGTTTGTCCGGCCGTACAGCCATTTGACTCTCATTTCCATCAAGACTTTTCATTATTATGTTTTCCTTGGTATCTATTCTGGCCAACGCTACAAAATCTGGTGGTAGCCGCTAATATCAACATGCAAAAAGAGAAAAACATAATTAGAGGTGTTACTTGTTACTGAAGTATCTTATAATTTCTCGTTAATAAATTACAATGAAAACTTAGTAATTTATAGTTAAAAATACTGAGTATATATTACAACTGAACTTAACATTTGGTACAACAAATATAATTTATGATAGAGGATAGTCTTTGTTTTGAGAGTACATAGTTGTCTTTAAGTACAATCCAAAACACACTACTATTTGCAGGCTTGAATCTTAGAGAAAACAATTAAAACCGTAAATCTTACCAGCATATGCTTCTGGGTTATACTAATAGTCACCACAAAGGAAGGATCCATATCATCAACATCAACTTCCGTCGCCAGAGCTTTAATGATTTTTGCTAGACACATTTTATCTTCACTTGTAATGTACTTAAATACACATTTATCGCCTTTTGATATATTATTCCTGTGCATGAAGGCATTCCACCCCTCTGTCAAGTGATAACGTGTCGAGGCCGGCTGTCGCTTGCCCTTCCATACGGCCATTTGACTCTCACTTCCGTCAAGGCTTATCATTATTATGTTTTCCTTGGTATCTATTCCGGACAACCCCACAAAATCGGTCGGCAGGTACTAAAAATATCAATATGCCAAAAAGAAAAAAGAATTAGTGGTGTTATGTGTTTTTCATTATTTTTTGCACGCTAATTTTATAGATATAGGCAAGTTGGTACCTTCTTATTTTATTACTATAAAGACACTTTAGAATAAGCCAGATCCAAATCCCAAACACCCTTCTAAAGCAAACTATAAGTGTCAAGTTTTGACTTTTTAAAGTCAATCTTTTTTAAATTTGACCTTAACTATTTTTCTTTGTGTGTTATCGTACTTGATGAAAAATATATGAATGGACTGGCTTTTAAATGTATTTTCATTGGTATAATTTTTATTAAGTATTATAAAACGCAAACAAAAATATTTATGGTCAAAGTTGAAAAATAAAGACTTCAGAAAGTCAAATCTGGACATTTATTAAGGGACATAGGGAGTATTCAATTAGCGGTGTTCTTTGGTTTTTAAAGCTGCCTGTTTATTTAATGTTTTTTCTTTATATCGACTTTGAAACTAAGTATTAGTCAAAACAGTTTAATTGCTTTTAAAAATACAATCACTGTCTAAGTAAACAGAATGAACCAGATTATTTTTGCAGATAAAGAAGCAAATAAAAACATATTTTAAGTAATTAAAAGTGTGTGATATCTAGTTGTTGTAAAGCAGCATGCAATAAACCCTTTTAAGTGCAATAAAAAACACTCTTTGTAGGCTAAAATCTTACCAGTCTAGATATGTGGCCTGTAGTAATAGTTACCACAAAGAAAGGATCAACATCATCAACAGGTTCAACATCTTCATTCTCATTCTCATCATTATCATTAACTTCAGTCTCCAGAGCTTCGGCGGCTGGCGGTGGCTTGGTGATGTTTGCTAGACAGAGTTTATCTTCACTTGTGATAAATTTAAAGACACATTTATCTCCTTTTGATATGTTACTAGCTCGCACGAAATCCTTCCACCCCTTCAACAGAAAGTATCGTTTCGTGTGGTAGCCGTATTGGGTATCAAATTGCACGGGCATTGCCATCTCATATCCATCAAGACTTCTTAACGTTAAGGTTTTTTTACTATCTATTCCAGCCGACCTCACAAACTCTTCCGGCATTCGCTATTACATGCAAAAAAATAAAATAAAATTGAAGGTGTTTCACGTTTGTTATTAAAGCTGCTTATTGGTTATTTTGCACGCAATATGCACCTAAGTTTAATCATATTGCTACCTACTTATTTCTACACTATATAAACTCCTTAATATCTCTAATCCTAAACATCCCTATAGCAAACTATTTTAATCAAGGGTTTTCCTATAGTTGTTAATCTTAAAGCTGCTTATTTGTTGATCTTCTTTAGAGGAACCAAATTTAAAACCAAGTATCTTTAAAAACTGCTTATTTGATAATGAATAAATTTCAGCAAGTTTAAGTTCATAATAATTTGTGTTTATTTACCTATCTTAAATTGAATAAGCATGCAATAAAAAATTTAAGTGCAGTCCATAACACACACTATAGTAAAGCTAAGATCAGAATAGGTGAACTTGAATAACGTTGACTATAAATTTTACCAGCACATAGTTGTGGGTTGGAGTTATAGTCACCACAAAGAAAGGATCATCTTCATCAACAAATTCAACATCTTCATCCTCATCCTTATCATTGTCATCTTCCACGTCCATATCATCCATACGATCATCATCTTCCACGTCCATATCAGAGGCTGGCGTGATCAGGGGCCTTGCTGGAGTTTTTTTCTTGGTGATTTTAACTAGACATATCTTATCTTCACTTGTGATGAACTTAAATACACATTTATCACCGTCCGATATATCATTACTTCGCTGGAATTCCTTCCACCCTGCGGCGACGTAGTAACTCGTCGACTTGCTCTTTTTATCAGATTGCACGCTCATTTCCTTCCCAGATCCGTCATAATTTTCTAAGGTTATGGTTTCTCTGGTATCTATTCTGGCCAATGCTACAAATTTCAGCGGGAACCGCTAATAGTACCAACAAGCAAACAAACAAAGTTGAATAAGATGTGTGTATCGTGTTCGTCATTGAAGTTGTTTATATAGTTATTTTATAAGAAATATGCACCCAAATATATTCAAGTTGGTAACTATGTTCATATTCGTATTATATATAAACACTTACTATAGTCAAATATCAAACACTCAATATGGCAAACGATTTAAGCAAGGTAGTCAAATTAGGGGCGTTTTCTTAAGTTCTCAGAGCGACTAATTATTTTAACATTTTTGGAGGGCAGTGACTTCAAACAAAGTATCATATAGATCTGTTGTATTGCTTTTGAATACAATAATTTAAATAGAAAATGTGGCCACTTTTAGCAGTTTTCAGTGTAAACTACATTACTACAATGTGACCACTTTGAGCAAATGTGACCACTTCTAGCTCAATCAATAGTTCAATAACATATGCTTATTTAGTTTAACTTATTTACCTATGAGAGTAAATCAGCAACCAGTTAACCATTTTTAGTGTAATCCAAAACACACTTTAAATTTAAAATTAACTAAGATTAAGGAGGTGTTTGTGTTAGCTTACCGAGTTTATTTAGCTTATGCTAATTCGGAAAACTCATAAGCCCACTTTTTTTGGCTAATGAGCTTATCAAGTTAAGCTTAAAAGCTTATCTAACGCCACAAGTTTAACTTGATAAGTTCATAAGCCCAATAAGCTAAGACAAACACCTCCTAAAGAATGTGATGATAAATCTTACCAACTTATTTTTGTTGCTTTTTGAGCTAGTCAGTATAAAGAAAGGATCTCCATCGTCACCGTCGACATCCGCGTCATCATCCTCATCACCATCATAAACAAACTCGATATCATCCTCATCTTCCCCATCATCATCATCATCACCATCCACATCACACAACACATCATCATCTTCTTCCATATCATCATCCTCATCACCATCATCAACAAACTCAACATCATCCTCATCTTCCACACGATGATCATCATCATCATCCACGTCATACACCACATCTTCTTCTTCTTCTTCTTCTTCCACCTCATCATCCACATCCACATCCACATCACCATCATCAATACACCCATATTCCACAACCTTAAAACTAGGAACCTTAATCTTAGGAACCAAAATCTTTTCACAGCCATTAACACTATAAACATGCATTAAGAAAACACTAGAACCAACATATATAAACAACAAAAACTCCCCAAACAACAAACCAACATCCTTAACTACGTTACACCAACCATCAACTAAACAATAACTATGATCACTAATTTTCTTCATTTTTAATTTCCATAAATACCCTCCATTTTCACTTTTGATCAATGGGTCTTCCAAGATTTTGTTACCCAAGTGCTTTTTCACAAATTTAGGTGGCAATGGCTGCAAAAAAAGATATAAAAAAATATTTAAAAATAAACNTTTTTTTTTTTTTTTTTTTAGTCTAGTAGAGTTCATCTAAAATAACTTGTTAAAGTAAGCAAAAAAGGTAGGACATCATCCTAACCGTCAAATAGTTTGACTTTAACTGGATCTAAGGTTCAAAATGAAGGCAGTATCTATGTAAATATGCTGAAGTTAAAAAAGGCTTGGAATATGTAGTTGGAGGGTTATATTCGTAATTGCACACCTAGACTTTTTTTAAAATGTTGACCGTTTTCAGTTTAGGGGAAAAAATACGGGATATTCATTCCCTATCAAAATCCAATCTCTCTACTTCTTGATTTTTTGTTTCTTTTCCTCGAATCGAATTCATGGTCGATGTTTCTTTAAAACTTCAAGTGGATTCTTCCCATTTTCTGCAGATTGTTTGGGAAAAAAAACGAAACATTAATGTCGTTTTTACATTACTTTTTATCTCGGCGTCTTTTTTGCACATTTGGACTAGTTTAGTGACTAACTTTGCAATTTACCCTTTTGAATATGAAGAATGATTAAAGTTGTTTTCTTACTTCATCTATACTACATATAAAGAGTGTATGGTCAAACCTTAAAAAGTGAAATATTGAAAGTAGTGTAATTAATACTTTTATTAAAACATACCGTTACTTAAAAGTACAATAATTTATTCATATTGTACAACCAACTAAAAGCATATCTACCAAATTAAAAACAACCAACTAAAACACCCATTACTAAAAAGGGATATGATGCCTACTTTATAAAGTAGGCAATTGCATACATTTTATTTGAAAAAAGTTTACAAAATGTACAGTTCAGTCCCTGCAGTAATCCCCTGATACAGTTCAGTCCCTGTCCCTACCTTTTTTTACAAAGGAAAGTAGGTAACTTGCCTACTTTATAAAGTAGGCATCATATCCTCTTACTAAAAAGTATAATAAAATTTTCACAATGTACAATTTAAACAAGCTACAACATAATCTAAAGTATAAAATAATTAAACACACTAATTAATGTTATTTTTAAAACACCCTAAAATCAAAAGTATATATGTTATTATACACATCATACAAATTAATAAACACACAAAGCTTCATACAAGCTAACAAGTTGATGGTACATATAGTTTTGAAAATCGGACCGGACCAACAGGCTCAACCGGGAACCGGTGTCGCTACCGGTTCGGCTAACCAATAAAAGCCATCCGAAAACGAACCAGAGAGGACCCGTTGAAACCGATACAAACTGGTGAATAATGTCTCATCGAGATCTATTTCTCCGGTTAATCGTCAGCGGGTACCCGTCGCCGAAATGCGCGGGTACCCTATATACTATATGTAAAGGAAAAACCAAAAAGTAGAAAGTGAAAAGTTGAAATTAAAAATTGAAATGTTAAAAACATATATTTCAAAAGGAAACTAATTAATAAACATCGAAAACCGGGTTGACCCAGGACGCTTCAAACTCGGTGGGTTGACCCGGTTTAATTTGGCCCATTTTCGACCCAACCCGTCAGCTTGACTCGGTTTAAATCGACCCATTTTCGACCGGAACGGTTTAACCGGTTGAACCACCCGGGTCGAACCGGGTTTCAAAACATTATGTTTAGTCCTCAAATCTTCAATTTTATTATTTTTCGTTTATAACCCATAAACTTTTGTTATCACTAAATGATATGTCGCTATAAAACCCCGTTGTTATGTACGGGTACCCGTCTAGTTTTTCAAATATCAAAAAGGTTATATTTTAAAGGGCATAGTTGAATACTAACTTAAATTGTACTCCTACGAATCATATCAAGTTGATCACTTATTATATTTTCTTAAATCTTCTGTTAATATACTACGTATTAATTTTGCATAAAGAATTAAATTAAATTGAAAACTAATATTGGGTTAAGAGCAGAGTTTGAGTTTGTTTCTCTTTCATAATCATTTCTTTTGTTCTTCCTATCAAATCTGTAATTATTACCAAAAAGAAAAGGTGATATAGCTCTTTTTTTTTTTCTTTCTTTTTTTTTTTTTTTTTTAAACTAAAATACAGAGGAAATGATTTGCACACTCCAAGTTTTTATTGGGACACTCCTCCATATGCATTAACCAGTTGCACTGTAAATGTACACTGCTTTAACCAGTTATACATATGAGTGTCCCAATCAAAAAATGAATTGTGTCAATCATCTCTCAAAATATAGCTCTCTTCTCATACCAATTAAAAGTTGGTCTAGTTTATGGACAATCTGAATGTCTTTCTTGTTTATTTAACACTGTAACTTTTTTTATTTTATTTTATTAATATTTTCTTTGGAATGCCATATTTCATTTAGAACGATTCATACATACGATTAAAAAAGAATGCGCGCCACATTGTTTGTTCGCGAAAATCTGAAATTTCTTGCGACAACCTAGAAAAAAAGTTGAAATAATCCGTTGGAATAGATGTTTAGGATAATAGGATTTATGATTACTAATATATATATATATGTCATAATTATTATTATATGAGATGACTTTTCATTTACCGATAAGTGTGTGATCTATCAAACAAAATTTTGCGTGTTCAAGTCACACTTAAACAAATGTTAGGGCCCGTTTGGTACGAGGGGTTAGGCATTCGGTTTTGAATTTGGCTTCTGAACTGTTGTTTGGTTAAAGATCTGGGATTGTCAAGCCCACCACTAACCCAAATATGTGAGAATGTGCAAAAGATGGCTAAGAGGGTGAGATTGGTAAAAATAAAAGCTAATTACTAATTTGAACTAATATGCACACAACTTACAAGATTGGACTAAACTTCAAATGTTTACCAAAATGAACTTCCAATAATCGCTTTCACAGACCTAGTAAAATACACATACATACTAATCTCTCTCACACATATATTACAGACACTCATATATGTTTATATAATATAATATTGCATGTCATACTTTTATACAGTGTTCTAAAAGCAAGCCAAGGCGCGAGGTTTGGTCTCGCCGCCACGAATAGGACCTTGGCGGCTGCTCTAGGCGTGGCGTGAGAAAAGGCGAGGAAAGGTGTGAAAAGGTGCGCCTTTTGGTAAGGCGTGACGCCACTTTTTGAACCATTTTTTTTAATAATAACTATTTTTAACCAATATTTGAAATTTGGGTTATTTGGTATTTGGGTCTGGTAATTATATAATAAGTAGTAGTCTAAATGTCTAATATAGTAGTCTAAATGTATATGAAATATGATATTATAACATGGTATGTGTTAATTCACATACCTTTTCATTGCCAAATATCAACCCAAATAGACTATTAATGCTAACAAATGCCAAAGAAATTTGTGTTTTTGTGTTTGTGATCGTGCAGGTATGGATATCTTACAAAAGGACAAAAATCAAAACGAGATGCTTATGAAGAAATTCATTTCTCTCACAAAAATAAAATAATGAGATACAAAAATANCTAAATGTATATGAAATATGATATTATAACATGGTATGTGTTAATTCACATACCTTTTCATTGCCAAATATCAACCCAAATAGACTATTAATGCTAACAAATGCCAAAGAAATTTGTGTTTTTGTGTTTGTGATCGTGCAGGTATGGATATCTTACAAAAGGACAAAAATCAAAACGAAAACCGGCAAAAACGAGCACGAGAGTGGAATGAAGTCAAAAAGTCAAAGATGAGCTTATAAAGTCAGAAGTGATCCTTCAAGTTTCTAAAGTTTCAAGAATAGTCCCTGGATGAAGTTTGAAGAATTTGTCACTTTCAGTCCTTCAAGTTTCAGAGTTTGGCAATTATGGCCCTTGAAGATATTTTTGAAGAATAATCAACAAAAGCCCTTGAAGAATTGAGGATTAACAAAAGAAGCCCTTGGATCTGATTTTTGAAAAATGACAGAACTGGCCCTTGAAGTTTCATAAGAGTGCAATATTGGTCCTTGTCTATTTTATCTTAAATCCTAAAGCCTGGTCCAACAAAACTAATCATGAATCCAAAATCCAATAACACAAAACACAAGCCCAATTTCATTTTAATAAAACTCGGCCCACTTCCCCTACTTTACTTACACGGTCAAAATAATAAAATAACATTTTACCCACCTTTCCCTTCTCCCAAAATAACACTCCGTACATCCCCTTCATTCCATCACATGAACCCTAAAATTACCCACACCCAAATTACTCCTTTCCCAATAAAATTACCCAAATTAATTCTTCCAGAAGTTCAATCACGTGACCAGGAGCATGACCAGAGGAGATATTTGTGAATAATGACACCGTGGATAAATGGGAAGCACTGATTGGCTATGCCACCTCATTCCTTGGCCTTGGATTCTGCTTCTAGAACGTTTCTAACAAGGACAGAGAGTGTGCAATCACGGATTGCCAGCATGTCAAAAAGGAGCATTCTCATTGGTCCTTACACGTCACAAAACTTGATCTAAGGGCTCAGATGGATTGGAAGAAACACAAGGTGATCGTGTGGTTATGTGGAGACTTTCCAGAAGCATCTCAGGCTCCTCAACCCTTCTCACTTATTTTTCTATAAATAGGATTAGTTCTCTCTCATTTTGTAAGTAGAAAATTAGTACTGTTATGCTGCTGAAATAGAGTTAGGATTAATGTTAGCTTAAAATTTCTTGTAAACTCAGTTCTCATATTGTAATTTTAGTTTAAAATCAATAAAAGCTTTAGTGTATTTTCATCTTAAATCCGTTTAGTTCATTGCTTATTACTTCATGTAGCTTCTAAAAAGTCTCATAAGTTGTTTTACAGATTTTATAAGCTTCTCAGAAGCTCATTTCAGTTTTTTTTTACACGCAAAGTTTCCATAATTGTTTTTACTTTTATAAAAACTAAAAAAATAAGAAAAAAAATATTAAAAATTAAAAAATGTTCTTTCAGTCACCTTAATCAGCTTACAAATAAGCTCTTTTCACTAGATAACAGATCAAACTAGCTTTTTAGTTTTTTTATTAGCTTATAGTGCAGTGCAGACAGTCCATTCTAGTAAATTTCACCACTGGTCAACGATAGTCAAACTGGAGCAACAGTGAAGAATCTGTGGTTAATTGATCGTCCAATTGAAGCAAGGGAAGTCATTGGCCTATCTAAAGATATGCTACATTAGGAAAATCCTCTGTTCAAGCTGAGGATGTATTTGTAAGTTCCTTATTTTCATTTTCAAGTATCTAATTGCATTTTATGAGATTTTAGTTTAGATCTGTGATATTTGCTAGTTTACTGTTACATTAGCTTGCTTTGATCATACTTGAGTGCATTTGGTTGATGTTACTTTCAATATTGATAGTTTATTCATTATTCCTTATTTGTTCATTCACATCTGTGAGATTTTGCAAAATTGAGAATCTGAGCACTTAGTTGTTAATCTCTGTGGATTTATGTTTCATTCAGTATGATTGATCATGTTAAGAGCTTATGTGGATGATTTGTGGCTTAAACCTCATAGTTGCTTCATATTAGTTCATGATTAGTGAATTAAGGAGTGTTTGGATAAGTGCATTATTTCATGTTTAAGTGCATTATTTCATGTTTTGGTTAAAATCTGATTGTTTCATTGGTTTTCACATCTGACATTAGGTGATTTTAGATCATATATAGCAAAAATATCAGTAGGCTTATTACAGAGATAGTCAAAATCACTTTGATTTTTCTTAGTTGTTCAGTGTGTGCATTTGTAGTTTGCATTAGCTTGATTTTAGGTGTATAACTAGTAAATGTAGCTTCATATCATTACATTGTAGCTTAATTTTGCATAACTAATCAGATTTGATCATTTGAAATTCACAAAAGTCAAAAAATTTAAAAAAATCAAAAAAGTCAAAAGTACAAAAACATTTAACTTCCATTTTTGTTTTCATCTTTAATTGCTTCATTTCTTAATCAATTCTTTTGAAGTTTGTTGTTTTTAAAAAGTGTTTCAGTAGGAGATTTTAAATGCATTTTTAGATTTTTTTTTTTAGATTTTTCTAATAAGCTTTACACTAGCTATTTGAAAAGGAACTTCCCTGCACCAGGGGAGTTTTACCTTTTAATCACTTTTCTCCAACAAATTTCTAGGTTAATTTCAGTGTTTCATGTAGTAATATTTGATTCTAATTGTAGATTGTAGTATAGATTTTCCAAAAATCAGCTTAGTTTTCTAATTTCAGCTTAATTGAACATTCATTCTGAGCTTAAATATTGCTTATTCAACTGTTTTGTAGAATTTCATACTTAGTAGTATTAGAGTTGTGTAATTGTTTGAATTTGCTTGCTTCCTGTTCATTTTAGTAGTATTTGATTGAGTTTAGTAATATTAGCTTGATTAAGTCAATTGATAGCTTTTCATTAGGCTTAATTGTTAACTAGTTAATTGTTTCTTGTGCTTTCTGTCAGTTGCTTGAACCAAATTTTGTGAGCTTGTATCTGTTTCAAATCTTGTGTTCTCTGTGTGATAATTGTTTTCTTTTAAAGCTAGTAGTATAAACTCACTTTTGCCCCCATAAAATTCCACTGTAGAGCTTATTAGGAGTGCTAATTTTAGTCTGCAAGTAGGTATTAAACACATGTTCTGCTGAATTTCACTTAGGCCTGCAGATGTGTTTTTAGGCTTGATTTATGAGATTTTTGTTATTCTGAGTTGCTTTGAGTGTACTTAATTGTTTTTCATGGTATCTAATCTTCTAGCTTAACCTAGTGCTTAATTGCTTATTCAAAGTGCTTATTCTAATTGCTTTATGTTCCATTTGAGTGTTCTGTGTGGATTTTTGGTCTGATTTGGATTAGTTTGAGTTCTTCTAAGTGCTTTTAACCTTCTGTGAAAATTTCATAACATTTTGGTGATAAGTGCTTAAAAATAAGCACTTATCCAAACTGCTTTTTAGGCCAATAAACACTTTTCAGCTGGTTTTTCCATTTTTAATATTTTCCCTAGATTTCAAATAATATTTTAGAATTCTCCTAAAAATTTCATAATTTTTCTCTATCATTTTCTATTTCTTTTCATTTTTAAATAGTTTTTAGAATTTTAAATCATTTTTAATTTCAAAATAAATCACAAAAAGACAAAAATAGTTTCTGATTTTATTTCTAATTTTCATTTAATTAAGATTTTAAAAAAATAAATTTGTAGAATAAATCTTTCATTTTATAATTAGTTTAATTTTCTTTTATTAAATAAAAATACAAAAATAGTTTTTAATTTTTAATAAATAAATAAAAAGCAAAAATAAATAATTTTCTTTTTCAAATAATTTTCTTTTATCATTTTAAAGTTTTAAAAATTTCTTTTGAGCCCGTAGGTTTAATCTTGCTTAGAATTTACATTTTAATTTGTTAAGTAGACGTTTTTTTTAGTTCACGTTTATGTTTTTGTCGTTTGTGCTTTATGAGCTTGTACCTTATGCATGATTACTTGTTTTAGCTTGTTTTATCATATTATTAGTTGTAAAATTCAAAAATATTCACTTTTCACTTTTTCACGACACGGTTTCACGAATCGTTAACCACAATTCCATTCACCTTCACACGGACCACGACCCGGGTCTTGCTTATTCGTTGAGCAATCCCTTGGACTTTATATGATATATAATTGGTTTTAACACAATCATAACATAAATAATAAATCTATAAATATTATTTTGCCGCCTTAGTCACGCCTTAAAATATGTCATGGCTTCGCCATTGCTCGTAAGGCTTGAGGCATGGCCATGCCGCCACGTCACGCCTCACGCCATTTATAACCTTGCTTTTATGTACACAACTTGCCATTTGCTACCAAACTATCCCTCGTTATGCAGTGCAGTAAGGCTACATGAACAGACAAACCTACCAACTACCCTTTAATATATAATTCGACCAACTATTCACGTGAATTCATGCACCTTCTTCGCCCAGAATTCCACAGCACTACACATCACTTCATTCACCCCGAATTCATCTTCATTCGCCTAACAAAATACAACACATTGCTCGCCCAGCTCACCTCGCCCCATCACTCGCCCATCCTTCCCCAGTCCCCTGTCCTCGCCCACCACTCGCCTAGCTTAAATGATCGCCCAACTCTTCGTCCAGCACTCGGGTATGGTTAAAAACTACTCTACTAATCAATCTGATAGATAATATTGAAAAGTTCATTTTGGAAAAATGTCTATGCGAGGTTTATATTGGTAATGTACCACTATAAAGAGTTCATTTAAAAAATTCCCTCTAAAAATAATGTGTATTAGTGGGTCCCAATTATACCTCTCTCTCTATCTCTCTCGTCATACTTTATGTAAATATTTAATTTATAAAATATTTTCTCTCTCATACATCAAATCCAAATTCAAATCCTATTCCATATCCAAATCCTAATACTAAACCCATCTACAAACCAAACGGGCCCTTAGTATTATTTGATATGTTAGGTAGTTAATACCTAAAATAAATTCTAAAAAGTGAGGTGATTTGTACACCATTTTTTTTTTGTCATCTACAATTAAATTACACTAGTGATGCACACAATACAACACTAACATCTACCACTAAACTAGGTTATCTTTTAGGCTAGAAGGCAAGGCAAGGTATTCTTCACCTTAAACCTCAACGCCACCTCAGCTTTCTCTCTCTTATCACTTCTCCTTACCTCACTTCACCTTTTAGTGGGCAAGGCAAACCCATCTTCACCTTAACTCCCATTTTTTTTATTTATACTTACACAATTAAAAATGTAAGCGTAAAAATATAAAAACGTAAACGTTCAAATTTAAAAACACGACGTATGAAATTAAAACGTTGCATAAACTTCCTGGAATAAAAATAGTACATAGATTTAAAACATTACATAAACATAAAATAAACATTAAATAAACTATGATATGTAAAGTTAATCAAAGTGATCCCAAGCTTAAGAGTTGTCTGAGCGATAACAATTGTCGTAAGCAGAGTAATTTGCAAGCCTGCTATCTTGGTACTCTCGTTCCAAAGTGTTAAACTCCTGCTCCCTACTCTCGTCCCATGTTTGAGTCAGCTGAGGTTGATATTGTTGTTGCTCAATAAATCTTGGTGCATCAGATGAAGTTGATGCACTTTACCCACATTAATTCATCTGTTGTGATACAGAACCAGCAATTTTGTTTTCCTCAAAACTCCAACGTATCTTGTTGCTGATTTAGGCCTATATCTGTGAAACACACCCTCACAACGTCTCACTAATGGCGTCGTCTTTCATGGCTTCATCGCTCAAAAATTGGTCAATCATAGATTTTCTTTCCGCAGAAATGTCTTTGCACTCTGCGTATCGTTGTCTCAATCGTTGTTTCAGTGTCTTTGAGAGCTCAAACTGCTTGATAACTCCGACAATAGCCTGTTGTCGAGCCACATCGTCTTTATCGCATTGTTTTTTAATATACTTTTGCATTTGTTCGACGGTGTGGGGAGACGACAAGCCATATTAGAAGTTTAGATGATTTCTTAATGTTAGTGGAGTTGTGTTTTGGTGAAGTAGTGGTTTAAAAAATATAAATTAGTGGGTATTTATAAGTAAAAAGGGGGTAGTGTGTAATTTTTTTTATTTATTTATTAACCAAACGGTAACAAAGTACAAGTGCCCCCCCCCCCCCC
>LBNU01034999.1:28457-46748 GCA_014162995.1 Artemisia annua
AAAACATGCAAAATATCATAAAAGGTCCTTGGGGATTCATAAGTTGTCAAAACAAACCCTTTGAATATCAAAAATCACAAATTTACAACTTTGGTCCCCCAAGTTTGAAAAATATCAAAAATAGTCCTTGGTGAATTCAAAAAGTGAAAATAATCAAAAATAAACCTTGTACTATTCATAAATGACACAATTGGTCCTTGTGGTAAAATTTTGGAAAATTACATGTTTGGTCCCTGAAGTTTCACAAGTTGGCAAAACAGGTCCCTGGAGGTGTAAAAATGGAAATTATCAAAAGTGGTCCTTATACTATTCAACTTTTCAGGAAATTACATAATTAGTCCTTGTGGAAGTTACAAACCAAACCGGCCCTTTTTCTTTTTATAAACCCAAAATCCAAAACAAGTCCAACACCCCTAAACCCTTTACCCTTTTCTTTTGCTTGGCCCATTCCACCAGCCCAAAACCCAACCCAGTGTTTAAATATTATAACACTCCCCCCATCCCTTCCTTGTGTAAATTTTGGATGGCCTTGGGTTAGTGATCTTGTGGAAGGTCTATAGATTGGTTACTTAGTCCTGGTTCTTGGTTTTAGCTTGGATTGCAGATTTGTAAGCAAATCCTCAAATTTTCATTCCACTAAATTCCTAGTTATTTTCTGTTGATCTTTGTGAATTTATGCTTCTTAGGTGTGTTTGAGTAAATTTAATAGCTTAGATTAGGTACTTGTTCATTTAGATTCCACCGTGCTCAAGTTTCCATTTTCACTGTCACATTTGCAATTTGTAGAATCTGTTGTGTTTGTGGTTCAAGCTTATGTTTCTGTGTTGATTTAAGGTTCTTAGATCATATTTAGTTGGTACAAATCAGTAATAAGATCTTTGTTAATCATTTAGTTTGAAAACCAAAAATTACAAAGTGTAACAGGTTGTTTGGATTCACTGTCATAAGTGTGATCCTGTGAGTTTTTGTTGTTGTTCATGCTTGTTACATGTTTCTTTGGTTCAACTTAGGTCTAAAGTAATATAAAAACCAGTGTTCATAAGACAAAAAGTCAAAATCAATTTAGATTGCATTTTATCAAAAATCTGTCAAAATCTCTAAGTCCTAATCTCATCAAATCCTTTCACAAGTGGTTGTTTTAGCTTAATCTAGTCTTATTATAGCCTAATATATCATTTTCAGTCATGAGGATCAAATCAAAGTTCATATTAGTCAACCTTGTGCATTTCTCTAAAAAAGTCAAAAAGATAATCTGTCAAAATGGCAAGTTTTTATTGGTGATCCATAGGGTTCAATATAGTTTGGAAATCCAATCCATTGGTTGTTTTGTGTTAATTTGTTGCTTGTTTACATCTTTCAAAAAGAAAAACTGAATTTGGAAATCATTTGCACATAAAAAATTAGCCTGTTTGAGATTTCACCTCCCCTGTGCACAGATTTTTGTCAAAGTTCATAAGCTTGCACAGAGCTTATTATTGGACCCCACACTGTGATTTTTAGCTTTTTAGAAAGCCCATAAGCTCATCTTTAAGGTTTAGTTCTTGTTTTGCATTTCCAAAGTCATCTAATAGGTCTGCTAGTTCATTTGTTTGTCACAATTTCACTGTGTTCAATATAGTCAGTATATATTTTTCAACCATCCCAACTTCACAAGCTCACCAAAAGCTCTACAGTGAACCATAAGCTCCAAGCTTTGGCTCATTGTGAAGCTGATCTAGCCTAGTTTTCATATCAAGTTTCATTTTAGACTTTTGACCACTCCTGTGGACCCCACAAGGTCTGCAAGTTTGTCCCATTTCTGTGTGCAGTGCAGTGGTCATAGGGGTTTTTGGATTGCTTATTTGCTTATTTAGGATTATTCAGTGTGTTCTTTTGCATGATTTAGCTTGTTTCCAGTGCATTTAAGTTGTTTATACAATGTTTCATCTCTGGTTCAGTCCTTCTAGCTTATTAAGAGCTTTTTCCATTTTCATTTTTCACTTTTGTAAACTGTGAACAAGAATAGTGTCCAAAGTGCTTATTTTTAAGCTTCATAAAAAGTGTTTTTACAAAAGTTGTCCATTTTCAGTGTATAAACAAGTCTCAAAAAGAAAACTCCAAAAATAATCACTTTTTAAGAAAAGTGATAGTTTCTATTTAACATTTTTAATTTTTATTTTCCCTTTTTAAATTTTGTTAAGTAATATTCTGTTTTTATAATTTTCTAAATTACTTTGTAACTTAAAGTATTTGTATAAATTTTATTAGAATTTTCCCTGTTAATTTAGTATTAATTAGAATTAAAAACAGTTTAATTAGTAATTAGTTAAAATTAGTAATTAAATAGTTTTAATAGATTTTGTTAAACAGTAGCATCTTTTTATAATTTTCCTAAGTTCTACATAATAATTAGTACCTCTGGTAATTTTCTTATTATTTCTACTGTTCATTTGGTAATTCTTAGATTTATTTTTAATTAAAACAGTTTAATTAGAAAAACCAAAAAGAAAATAGTTTTAGTGTTTAAAATTAATCTCAGATCCATTTTAATAATTTTTCTAGTTTATATACATTGTTTAGAACCTGTAAAAATTATCTTTATAATTTTCTCTTTTCATTTTCTAATTTTCTCCTTTTATATAGTTTAATTAGACTTTAAATATTAATTAAGTTTTTAATTTATAAAAGATCCACAAAAAGAAAAAAATAGTTAATTTTAATTTTTATAAATATTTTAAGTCATTGTAGATTTTTAAAAATTAATTTTGCAAATTTTTAGGGTAATTTGTAATATTAATCCTTTTTAGATTTGTTATAAATTAGTTTTAATTACGTTTTTAAATAGTTTTATTAATTAATTAATACTTAAATATTAAAATTATCAAAAAAATATTTTTCTTTTTAATTCAATTTTCTTTTTATTTAAGTTTGTAAAATTTTCATTTTACTCCCTTGTAGTTTAGAACTTGTCACTTTTAGTCCCTGTACTTTCCTCAGTTACATTTTTTGTTACATATTTGTTATATCTGATTGTTGTGCATTTTAATTTTGTTTCATTATCAATTCCAAGCAATCAATAGTGTAAAAATCAATCCAAATCTTAATCTGGTTACTTTTCCTGATCACTCTCCCCAAAACGTTTTTCCAAATACAATTTCAATCTCGTCGGGATATAACGACCCGGGGAAACACTAAAATCCTCAGGATTTCATTGTATTGTGCTATAGACTTTCAGGGTTTCGTTGTTACGGTTAGCCATTCACAAGTGGCTAGCTTGTGTGACAAACCTGTTGGTTCTGAGCCAATCAAAATTTGGCGCCGCTGCCGGGGAGGTTGTTGCGTGTTTTAAAAACGTTTAGGTTTAGTGATTTTCAAAACCCTCCNTTTAGATTTTTAGAAATTAATTTTGCAAATTTTTAGGGTAATTTGTAATATTAATCCTTTTTAGATTTGTTATAAATTAGTTTTAATTAAGTTTTTAAATAGTTTTATTAATTAATTAATACTTAAATATTAAAATAATCAAAAAATATTTTTCTTTTTAATTCAATTTTCTTTTTATTTAAGTTTGTAAAATTTTCATTTTACACCCTTGTAGTTTAGAACTTGTCACTTTTTGTCCCTGTACTTTCCTCAGTTACATTTTTTGTTACATATTTGTTATATCTGATTGTTGTGCATTTTAATTTTGTTTCATTATCAATTTCAAGCAATCAGTAGTGTAAACATCAATCCAAATCTTAATCTGGTTACTTTTCCTGATCACTCTCCCCAAAACGTTTTTCCAAATACAATTTCAATCTCGTCGGGATATAACGACCCGGGGAAACACTAAACTCCTCAAGATTTCATTGTATTGTGCTTTAGACTTTCAGGGTTTCTTTGTTACGGTTAGCCATTCACAAGTGGCTAGCTTGTGTGACAAACCTGTTGGTTCTGAGCCAATCACTTCATGTATTTGTGTCATTCCAATAATCCATAAATATTGAAGTTGTCTTGTTACCATATTGACACATGTTCTATTAGGTGTCTAATTTAAAAACAGTAAATTATCCATGTAGGTCTCACGCATACATGGAAATTCACCTTGTTGTTGGAATTTAGTCTGCGTCTCACGTTTACTAAATTTCAACACCAAGTGTTTTCTTAGATTAGATGTGTATTAGAATTTAAGTCTCTTACTTTGCAGTTAAGAGAATCCTTTAAATCATATTCTTATGTGTTGTACCTTGCACATAATAAAGATTTCTCCCACTTGTGCATGGAGCAACACCATGTATCATATAAACAACACGCATGCGTTTGTTAATATGAACAATATGATTTGTGTCATTAGCATAACTAGTAGATATAGAGTTACTCAATCAATCAAGGAAACGCACATGACTATCCTTGAAAATATTAGTGTCTATATTTTTGGAAAGTAATTATCTTAAGACATGCAAAAGATAATCTGAGTTACAATCAAGACAATAAGTCTTGTAACTCCCACTGAATTAGAGAACATTACAATAATCCCTTATTCAGTAATAAGCACACAATACTCCCACTGAACTTGACAACATTGTAAATGTTTCATTAATCAGTGAAAGAAAATAATGTGCTATTTACTTTCCTGCATCTTTTGAGAAAACCCATTCCAACAATTATATAGGTTCTAAAAGAATGTATTCTACTACATAAATGTGATTCATCACATTCCAAATTATTAACTTGAAAAAAAAAACTGGGCATGCAATTTCTTCCTGAATAGATCTATCATACCAACAATTGTATGTAGTATTTTTAAATGGTCAAAACAAAACAACTAGATTAAATTGCTAGTTTGTCTTTTACCATTTTGCGGTAATTTGTCTAGTTTCTATTTTAATAACTCATAAAGTGCAAATCATCTTACTATTAAAGATTGCTATGAGTTATTTATTTAGAAAATAAACAATTCTAATTATCCTATTNATAATCTGAGTTACAATCAAGACAATAAGTCTTGTAACTCCCACTGAATTAGAGAACATTACAATAATCCCTTATTCAGTAATAAGCACACAATACTCCCACTGAACTTGACAACATTGTAAATGTTTCATTAATCAGTGAAAGAAAATAATGTGCTATTTACTTTCCTGCATCTTTTGAGAAAACCCATTCCAACAATTATATAGGTTCTAAAAGAATGTATTCTACTACATAAATGTGATTCATCACATTCCAAATTATTAACTTGAAAAAAAAAACTGGGCATGCAATTTCTTCCTGAATAGATCTATCATACCAACAATTGTATGTAGTATTTTTAAATGGTCAAAACAAAACAACTAGATTAAATTGCTAGTTTGTCTTTTACCATTTTGCGGTAATTTGTCTAGTTTCTATTTTAATAACTCATAAAGTGCAAATCATCTTACTATTAAAGATTGCTATGAGTTATTTATTTAGAAAATAAACAATTCTAATTATCCTATTGTACCTTTCTCATTCATGAAAAGGATTAGGATTAAGTCTCACACTTCTCTCTATGGAAAGAAGACTATGTTTATTCTTTTCGTAAAGTTGATCATAACCAAAACCCATACGGGTGTAGATCAATTTATTGGTGAAAAGAATAACCCATGTTTACGGTTCAATGTTGCATTAATACATTTAAAAGAATTTGCAAAATTCAAGTTTAGTATTATCGATAATCAACATTTTCAAGAAAACAGAATACCCATGGATATATTCATATAACCAACATAGTTTCTTGAAAATCTAGGATCCAAATTTCCATAATTTCACTACGTCAGTTGATCTGCCATATAGTGAATCTTTATAAAAGATGGTAATCTGTCGAACAATAATTGGCAAACAAGCTTTCCAATTCCTAGAAAATTATGGGATTTACATCAAATTGATTCATCAATTTGCAATGTAAGCATGTTTCATCCCATCTCATGCCGTAAGCTCTAGGTCTCACGCATCAACTTACTTAAGTCGTCTAACTTAGAAACTGCAAATTCTCCATGTGTGGTCTCACGCACACTCGGAAATTTACCTTGTCATTAATCTTGGTCCAGGTCTCACACATACCCAAAATTAACTTCAAGTGTTCCTTATAGTTAGATGGCATGTGAATTAAATTTTAGGGTATTTGATTTTGATGTTTTAATCAAAAACATGTATAAAGATGCATGCACTCATCTTTATGACATTAGTGTTTCAAAAACAATTTTTATTACCAATTCGTAAGATAAAGTTAAAAGCTTTTGTTTGAGGTATTGGGTTCACCAATTAGAGAAGAACCTCAATTATCATCCACCGAAGTGGAATTGAAGTAAATCACCCTTAAGATGATATTGTACGCCCAGTGATGATGTAAGTAAGACCTCTTTAACTAAGACGTAAGTGCATGGAAACCAAAGGTAGACTCTAGGCTCTTTCCAAACCTTGTTTCCATCACTATGAATTAGCTAAAAAAAGAACTTACTTGCATAATCATATGTATAAAAACATCAATCAAACACAAAGTTTATAACTTTCATCTTAAAACATATTAAAAACTATTACAATAGTGATCTCGTCGCGAGGATGCATTTAACGCATTATGGCATGTAAGGCCAACCCCTAAGAATGACACATAAGATCTTATATTGTAAAGTTCTTAATAAAATTAGGTTTCACCATTATTAGTCCAATTAATTTTTCTTTTCAAAATTACCCTTGTTATTGCTTACAACGTTGATAAACACAAACCACATAACAAGTAATTTAAAAGAAAACAAATAAACAACTAATAAATAAAGCGGTGAAAACAAATAGCCACATGCAAGCTTAATTAGATAAACCCTAATTGAAACAATTCTAGGTTTATAATGTGTATAAATAACCAAAACTTTCACTTTGCACAAGTGAGCCACATACATCGAATAATCGATTGCGTAAGCTAGGGTTTATTAGTACACCACATAACAAGTAAATTGATTTTAATTATAATTGGAGTCTTCCCCAATTTTAGATCTATCTAAGAATTAAGATGTGGAACATATACTTGCAAACAATTAAATAATCCATGACTAACATGCATGTTTCGTCATGGATTCATGCATAACAATTACCACATAGTTCACATAAACATGTTACAAACCTAGGGTTTCTAACCAATTAATTATACTTAATTAATTAGACCACAAACCCTAATTAGGGTTTATGGAGAAAATCGACCCCCCCTAAATTAGGGTTAGGGTTTTATTTTTTCTAAAAAAAATTTAAAGAAAAACCCTAGAAACAATAACATGTCTATCTAAAACAATAAAGATACGTTTTTTTATTAGTTTTAGTAAGCAATTACATGTTATACATGGCTCTGATACCACTGTTAGAATTTAATAACCATGACAATCATATATATATATATATATTCTAATATCAAGTAGTCACATATGCGGAAGCGTAGGATCAAGTATAACATATAAAGGTTAACTAAAACATAAATAAAGAACGTACCTTATGCAATCTTGAATTCTTGGATGAACCCTAATTAGGGTTTATATGAATTAGGGATCTATTGATTAACCCTTTACCGTTTTGTTAATCGATCCAAGATACAATCAATAGTGTGATCGTACCACGTTCTTGTACACATGTACTATTAACGAATTAAAGTTAATGCTAGTTAAATATACACAAAACAATATTTTGTTTAAAAAACAAAACCATTGACCGAATAGAACAAAACACCAATTATTGTGATACTGTTCGTTGATCGCAAGTCAAAAGTAAAAGACATATATTTAATATACTATACATGTTAATGTATGTCATGCACATGTATATCTATAACAGATATATGTCGACCATATATATAAAAGTAATGATTAGGTTTTTTTATTTAATGTGTACAAGAGCCACTAAAATAAAACCTTTGACATTGCTTTTATAGGATAACAAAACTTAGGGAACAAGTTAGGGTTTGGGTTCTAGATCCTTCTTGTTCTCTATTTTTTATCCTTGGTCCTTATCTTTGTATGTTAGTCAATTTTCGCCAATCACTAACATTCTTTATTTGTTTTGTGTAATTAATAATTAAATATAACTTTTTATATTAAATTATTAAACTTTAATTCTTATACGTAAAGTGTGGAATCCCGCGGTCTCGAGTTCGATTCTAGACATATACGTATTAATATTTATCCATAACTCTAACACATGTAACATCTATAACCTTAAGCAACACTTAAGATACCAACGAGCACCTAAATAATACACCAACAAGCCACATAAATCCACTAAAAAAAACATTACAGCAATACCTTGCAAAGCAACTTGAGAATTTTGGAAGATCTTAGGTTTTCCATGTCGTCTGGTTTAGTGTTGTTTATATATAAAAAAATAAAAAATAGTCTTGGTCCATTTTTGCCATTAGTTATCATAACAAGCTTAATAAAGTTCACAGCCCTCATCGTTTTCTTCTTTAAATTCACAGGTTTTTCATGTCGTCTGGTTTAGTGTTGTATATTTGAGTTACACTTAAATAATATCCTGAAATAAGCCATCACAAATTTCTTTAACGCACATATTTTTCCAGGCTCAATAGAATAAGCTACCATCGTTTCCAAATCTGAATGAGTAGGCCTATGTTTAGTAACCCCTGTTTTCTTCACGGCCACAGTTAATGTGTACATATTATCTTTTGTACTTGGTCTAAGGACATTTTCATTGACCTGCAAATCCTTTTTTCCATATGAACTCCCTTTCACCAATTAAAAATTCAAACTCTACTTCGTATGTTAGAGTGGGAAAAGAAGGACCATCACCAGCGTTCGATTCCATCTACTCTCTCCTGTTGCCGGAAAAAGAGAGCCATCACCTGGGTTTGATTCTGCACTCCCAATCTTTTGCTGGAAAATCACCACTATAGACAACCTTCTCGGATGTCATGCAGTTTCGCTTAATCTCAAATGTGCATTCAAGATCACCCGCAAAGATTTCTTTTTTATTTCGCCTTGGACGCTCAGTTCCACACTTTTTTTCATAATCGACTTTAGTTAAGACACAACATTCTTTGCTTATAAGTTCTAGCGAAATCTTTGAGCCGCCTAAATGTTTGACCTTAAAATGTGTAACATTAGAAGACGAACCTTCACATATAAATATTTACAATCAAGGAATATACAAGAATAAGTCTATTCTATGGGACGATAAGAAGTTAAGAACTTAACGTAGTCTAACTTATTTGACTTATTGGTATGGTTATCAGTAAAAGGACATCCTTCAGTTTCTTTTTTCACCCCACTTGACTACCACCAAACAAAAACGTGAAGCACTATTTCTTTTTCATAGTTTCATCTTCTTCAGTAAAAATATAGTCACATGATACCCGCCGTCTCTTCATCTTCTTCATTGCTTTCTTCACCATTCCAACAAAACAAAGCCTGCTTCAAAATTTCAAAAGCATTACAGTACAATTTTTTGAGTGAGGGGACAGCTGCCACCTAGCCCCCTTGTTGGCTCCGCCCCTACCATTCATGACGACATTTACATATGGTGGTGGTGTCGTGGTGACGCTCAGGATGATAGAGTTGTTAGAAACATTGAGTGGCTACCAATTCACCGGGTATTGAAACCCTTTACCCAAAAAACATTGAGTGGCTACCAATGATGTGCCTCCTAAGTCCTGATGAAGTCGTACGTTTCATGCTCCCAAAAAAAAATGCTGCATAGCACTTAGTTCTTGCGTTTTAGGATTGTAGCAATTCCTAATCATTTCTCTTAATTAATGTTAACTTACATTATTTTTAATGGTTATATACTTACAACTGGATTTTGAGCTAGATTTTTCATTTTATAGGGCTTTACAACTGAAGAAAATAACAATATTCAAATTACGAAACTGATGACGTATAGTCTCCACTCGGGTCACGGACCCGATTAGTAAACAATACTAACACTTAAGCCCACCACGAGCGGGCCGCTATAACAATAACTGGACTACCAGTTAGAGGGTTTGGGCCCACAAGGCCCAAGCCCAAAGTTATTAATGGATATCTCCTAAATAAAGGATATATACACCAAATATCCGATATCGGCCAACAGGCCGAAGAGTGAGGAGCACGAAACCCTATCGGTTACGTGTATATAAGTAGGGCATCATAGCTCTCGTCTAAGGTACGATTTACAAACCCTAAACTCTTCACAAACCTTAAATTCGATTACTTACTCTCACGCCGGAGGATAATCGGGGTAGACAATCCCTCGATAAGCCTAACGGTGTTTGTTGCTTTCATAGTGCGCAGGTCCCCAAGCATTATCATCTAATTGATACGAGAACAGGAACCCAAACAAGGAACACCCAACTTTGTATCAACAAGTGGCGCCATCCGTGGGACCCTACACTAAGAACTAGGATGACGAAACACAAAAACACAAGCCAGCGGACTCCGCAGATGGACAAGACACGCGGTGACCCTCCAAGGAGGAACTACCCGGATCTGACACTTAGGCAAACCACTGGGACAACCAGTGCACCTGGTCACCAAGAATTGGAATCAACCCCAATCATCCCAACAGTGGAGTTGCCCGCTGCAACAACTCAAACCACCACGGTGGTCCCAAACAATGAGGATCTTCAGCGTACTCTCTTTACCACTCCTCACCAGACGACAACTGCTGTGGACAACACAGCACCACCAGGCGCACCTGACAAAGAGAGGAGGATTAATCTAGAAGAAAACATTACTGCGCTGGAAGAGGATACTCAAGGAGCAATGTTAAAAAATTTCGTATCACGAAATTTTGATGCATTGAATAATCTCCTGCAAGAGGAGTCAAGAAGAAGGTCGAGTCATAACTTACACGCTCGACTTAACTTCAATGGAACATCTCCAACGCGTTACCTAGAGCGCGAACATAATGATAGGCGCACCGATGTCCACTCTAGACTCGGTACACCGTCTAATTCGCAGTACTCGGAGGAATACAAGGGTAATGGGCGACGCTCACCCGTTTTCTCTAGGCTAGGTAGTCGCAGAGTCCACGATAGAGTCGGACCACGGCACTCACCAAGCGAAGGCTCTTCTAGATCGGGAAGCAGAAGAGCTTACGACAAATCTGGGAAACGATTTTCCCCAAGTGAAAGCCCTTCTAGCTCGGACTCCGATGAAAAATGGCGCAAGCGCCGTAAAAGAAGCGATTCTTCCTCAAGCAGTTCCTCGGACAACGAGGATAAGGAAACGGGACATTGGAAGTCCAGAGGAAGACGTCGCGAGGAAGAGGACGAGGACATATCCCTTCCTTGGCGTCGCCAAAAGGTTGATGCGTTCTCAAAGCGCATCAGCGATTATTCAGACAACAAGAAAAGGCGCATGCCTTCCAATGTTAAAACATATGATGGAACGGGTGACCCTAATGATGACCTAAAAATTTTCGAATCTGCTGCTGGCATCGAAAAATGGCCACAACCTGTGTGGTGCCATATGTTTAACTCCACATTGGTATGGAATGCGTGAACTTGGTTTAGCAAACTTTCACGAAGTATAAAAGGGTATGAAGAGTTGCAGAAAGCATTCCGCTTGAACTTCACACAAAGAAAGAAGTGCGCTAAGGACCCAGTAGAATTGGCCAGGATTAAACAGCGCCAAGGGGAGTCCACGAGCGCCTTGGTATGTGCTTAAACACATACCTTTTTTTGACCAAATTAAGACCTAAAAGACTAAAAACCCGCAAATAAATGCCAAATATATGTGTTTTTGTGTTTTTATACATGCAGGTAATAAAATATGAGAAAACGATAAAAACCGAGACAAAATTACGAAAAACGAGCACGTGAATGGAAGGAGTAAATATTTATAGCCGGGAAGTAAATCTGAGCTCAAAATGACAAAACAAGTCCCTAAAGATTCTAAAGCTTCAAGAATAGTCCCTGGATAAAGTTTTCACAAAATTACAAAAATGGTCCCTCACCTTTGAGAAGTTGTCAAGATTAGTCCCTGAGAGAATAAATTCAAGAAATGACAAAATTGGTCCTTCTAGATATCAACAATTATCACAAATAGCCCTTGGAGGAATTTACAAAAATGGCAAAGGTGATCCTTACAATTTCAGATTTTACAAGTTTGGTCCCTTAACTTACCACAATCCTTAAAACATAAAACTACAAATCCTATACTAAATCCTAAACCAAACCGGACCCTCTTTTATTATTAACCCAAAAAAATAAAACCCAACACACTTAATAAATCCAATCCAACCCTTAAACCACCACAAGGCCACACCCACCTTTATATCCAAAACCCAAATAAATCCACCCCTGCTAGCCCAAAACCCATCCAAGCCCACTCCCTAAATACCTTATAACCCGGCCCCTTTACCCTTATTTATTACCCTTTAAACAAAAATAAAAAAATAAAACCCGCGTAGTTCTTCCCCAAATTTACCCCACGAGCCCTAATTCACCATCAGTCAAAATCAAAGGAATTTACCCAATGATTATCCAATGATTGGCTCTAGAAGGTGTCAGGACTATGTCAGAAGAATCTAGGGCTGCCTACGTGGAACAATAACAGAGTATATGCAGGATTAAGGTTATCCAATCCATCAAATCAATGGCTAGAAATCAATGGAAGCATCTGGGACATGATCTAAGGGACGAAGGAAGAGTTTCTAGGACATTCATGGAGCCTCTAAACCGCCTCTCTAAGGCTATAAATAGACCCTCTTGGTCATGGTTGTGTCGTGTAGATTTTAAGCAATAGAATAGGTTGTTATTGTAATGTTCAAGCTTTGTTAATCTCTTTTAATCTGCTTTTGTAATCAATCCTTTCAGTAATCAATAAAATTTAGTTTTCATAAAGTTTTTTTTCTTTACTGCTTATTTACATTTCTGCTTATTTGCTTAGTGCTTATTTACTATTTAGTTTAATAAACCTTAGCTTAAACTAGTAAATTTACTCTTTACTGCTTTCCATATATATATATATATATATATATATATATATATATATATATATATATATATATATATATATATATATATATATATATATATATATATATATATATATATATACATCAGATAAGCCAATAAGCTGTTGCTTATTTGGCTAAGCTTATTTAGGAGTGATAGTTCAAGCTATAGCTGGAAGAGCTTGGCCTATCCAAAGATAGGCCACTGTGGAACACCCTCCATCCTAGTCGGGGGTATAAGAGTAAGTCCTCAACCTCATTTCTGCATATCTCCATATTAGCTTATCTACTGTTAGTTGTAGCTTATTTGTTCCTAGTTTAGCTTGTTGTTATTGTTTTAGTATGAGTGTTTAGCTTTTACAAGATCTAGCTCAGTATTGTTTCTACTGCCTCACATTAGTAAAAACTGCATATCTGTGTTCTTGTGGTTCTGTGCTAGATTTAGGTGATCATTCAGCTTCAATATTAGTTAGGCATTAGGTTTTGATCATTAGATTGGTAGTATTAGGCTTGAATATCAAAAAGTTAGTATAAAAGCTATATTAAGGGGTGTTTGGTTTAAGCTTTACTGTGCATTCTAGATAACTTAAAGGTGTTAGATTAGTTCCAATAGGTCACAGTAGGTTAGTAATAGTTAAAACTAGTATAAATTGCCTAGGTCACTTAGAAAAAGTCAAACTTAAATACAAACCTTGAATCTGTCACATAGGTTGCATATCAGTAGGCCATAATTTGTCCAAAGGTGCATATTAGGTTAAGCCAGCTTAATTTAGGTAGATTACAGCTTAATATTACATAATAAAGCCAATTGGATCAATCAAACTTAGGTTTAGTCAAACTTTGCATAAGGATTAAAAAGTCAAATTGCACTAAGTACCTAAGTTAGGCAGATTTAGAATTGCTTGCATAGGCTTTAATACTGGTTCAAACTAAGTTTGGATTGCTGATTATTGATGTTTGGTGGATAGCTTACAAGAACCAATAGGCTGCTTGAACTTTGGAATTCATATAAGCACCCAGAATTAAGCTTGAACCTGCTTATTTGTCGAATACATGTTCTGTCTCACAGACTTGTCACCAACTTCATAAGCGCTTATCTTGCAATCTAGAAAAGAAATAGGTGAGTTTCTTTGGGGCAAAAGTTAGTTCAGCTGGTAGACTCTAGGTTTCTGCCTTTAGTTTCCCAATTAGTGCTTATTTCATCTGCTTATTTGTGCCATCTATTTTGTCCCATTTCTGCTTGATCTGTGTACTTAATCTAGTGCTTATTGAGCTTATCTTTATGCTTTTCTGTGCTTTTTCTGTTCACTAGTGCTTAATTAAGTGTGTTCTAGGTTCTATATAAGTTTGGCTGAATTTGCTTAAGAATTGCTTATTATTTGCTTTTTAACAAACTGCTTATTAGGTCTAAACAGCTTATTAGTGTTAGGAATTAGGATAGCTTATTTTTCATAGGTTCTTAAACTTATTTTAGAATTATCTTAAAAAACTCAGAATTATCTAAGCTTATTTACTATTTCTTTTATTTAATTTTAGTTTTTAATTATTTTTTAAGTATTTTTAATTAATAATAATTAGATAAAAATCCAAAAAAAATTAGTTTTCTGTTTTAAAAGTAGTTTTTAGTTATTTTATAATTTTAGAAAAATAAATTTTACTTTTCCAAATTATTTTCTATTTATTTAGTATTTTTAGTAATTAATAATAATTAATATTAGTTTTTAATTAATAATAAATATATAAAACGCTAAAAAAATATAATTTTTAAGTTTTATAATTTCTTTTTAAGTATTTTAGAATTTTCAAAATTTATTTTTCACTTTTCTTAATTTATTTTCCTTTTTAGTTTTAATTAAATAACTTAAATTAGTTTTAAAGTAAAATTAAATAAATAAAAAGTTAATTAAAAGGTTTTAAATAAAATTAAAGTTTAAATTTATATTTTACCCCCTTAGGAAATTAGAATTTGTGTTTAGGATTTAGGATTTCCCTAGTTGACTTAGTCTTTCCCGAGAATAGCTCGGGAATTTAAGATTTGATCCCGTTTTACGCTTAGGTTTTTATTTCCGTGTTTTTCGTGTTTTTCCGTGCTTTACGTGTGTTTGTTCTTACGTGCTTTTATTTGTAGAAATTTAGGGTTCCCTTAGCCTGCACGATTCAATTCTTGAATCACGAACACGAACCAACGAACCAAGTTTCAGCCTTCGTTGGGATTACGACCCGGGGATACATATTTACCGGTGCTATCCTCGGACTATATTTTGGTTGTATACATATACATACACCACGCCTTCATGGAGCGCTTCAAAGATGAATGCATACACGTCAAGGCGTGTCCTGAAATACTAAAAATTTCAGGATTCATGAATGCGATCAACAACCAAGAACTTATCAAAAAATTAAATGATAAAGTTCCCCAAACCTTCGACGAACTAATGAAGCGTACAAGGTCTTTCATTCAAGGAGAAGCCGCCGTCGCGGATAGCAAGAAAGNTTACGCTTAGGTTTTTATTTCCGTGTTTTTCGTGTATTTCCGTGCTTTACGTGTGTTTGTTCTTACGTGCTTTTATTTGTAGAAATTTAGGGTTCCCTTAGCCTGCACGATTCAATTCTTGAATCACGAACACGAACCAACGAACCAAGTTTCAGCCTTCGTTGGGATTACGACCCGGGGATACATATTTACCGGTGCTATCCTCGGACTATATTTTGGTTGTATACATATACATACACCAAGTTTTTGGCGCCACTGCCGGGGAAGGCTAAACGTGTCCGTCGATTCTTTTTCGTTGATTTTTGATTTGAAGATCCTTCTCCGGAAGTTACTATTTTCGTATATTAATAAGTAGTTAGTTATCGAACACTTGTAGAAAGTGTTTTGGCATAATACACTCTAAAAAGGAACCTCACTTCTACGGGAGTGTTGTAAACCGTGCCTAAATAAAGACCAAAAGAAATCGCGAGGTTACTCGTTTTTCCGACTATTTTGTGTTTTACAACCGAATAAACGAGGAATACGGAAGTCTTGACATTAAATTGCAGACTGAAGAGAGCAGGTTTTTAAGTACACTGTACACTTGAGTACCCCATACACCTCGTTCTCCCGCCTCGTCGCGCGTAAGCTCAAAAGAAAAGAGGAACGTTTAATTTAGTGATTACCAAAGATTAAATAAGATTGATAACTTGTTTTTGTTTTCGTTTTTAATTTAGAAACTTAAAATATTTAAAAAAACCCAAAAAAATATTCTTAACCTCAAAGTTAATTTTCATTTTCTTTTGTTTTCGTTGTATGACCACTCGTTCTTCGTCAAACGATTTACTTTCACCTCTTTCAAACCCCGAGAGAATCATTCGTCATAATACCCGAACTCCTTTTCTGACTCTTGACGAAATGAATAACCTTAACAATGCTCAAAACCCTCCGGTGGGTGGAGCTTAACCAAACGGTAACCCTCCGTTGGGTGAAAACCTTAATGTTAATGCCGCTCCCGATCTCCGAACGATGGAGGAGTTGTGCCGACCGACTATGTTCGGGCGTGGAGGCCCGATTGCCCCAATTAACATCGACGCCGCCGATTTCGGGCTTAAGCATCACATGATCCAGCAAGTCCAAAATTCATGCCAATTTCACGGACTTCCGGACGATGATGCTAACAAGCACCTCGACAAATTTCTCACAATCACACAAAGTATGAAGCAAAATGGGATCTCCGATGATGCCCTCCGCTTATACTTGTTCCCCTATTCACTGATGCATCATGCCTCAAATTGGTTTGATCGTCTCCCCAAGAATTCAATACATACATTTGATGAAATGGTTTCAAAATTCTTGGCAAAATATTTCCCACCATCAAAAGTAACAAAACTAAGAAATGATATATGTAACTTCCAATAAAGACCCGATGAATCGTTATTCGAAGCTAGGGAACATTACAAACTTGCCATTGATCGTTGTCCAAACCATAATATGCTACTCGTGACTCTCATCGATACTTTCTATAATTGTTTGACCCTCCGTCATCGTGACACGATTAATGCTGCAGCAGGGGGTACTTTTATGAAACGTCGACCCGAAGAGTGTTACGATCTAATTGAAAACCTGACCGCTCATCATAACTTTTGGGATTCATCTGCTGAACGAAGCGAGTCAACTCGATCTATCACTCCTTCTACCCCTTCTCCCGAAATAGCCGCGCTTACTAAGAAATACGATGATCTTTCTACGGCTATTTATCGAATTCATCAAACAATCGAGAATCAAGGCAAAACTACTCAACAAATCAATTCCGTTAACCCAAGTTGTGAAACTTGTGGTGGTCCGCATCAATACTTTGAGTGCCCAGCCGCCGGTGGCTACACTCACGAGAACGTTTATGCTGCTAATCCTAATAATGTTTATCCGAATCAAGGAGACCGAAACCTCCTCAGCTATCGTTTGAACAATTATCTTGCACCACCCGGTTTTAACAACCCAAATCCTAATGTGCTTAATCGTAATAATCAAGTTAATCAAAATCAAAATAGGGTTAATCAAGGTTTTGCTAATCCAAATCAAGGTAACTTTAATCAAAATCGGTTTCAAAATCAAAATCAAGGAAATGCTTTTCAAAACCAAAACAATTTCAATCATGGGAATTTCAATCAAGGGAATGCATTTCAATATCAAGGGAATTTTAATCAAAATTAGGGGAATTTTAATTATGGGAATCAAAATCAAGGAAATTTTGGAAATTATAATCAAGGCTTTCAAAATCAAAGCAATTTTCAAAATCAAGGCCAAAATCTAAACAATGAGATTTTAAAACAACTTCAAAGTCAGCAAGAGGTTCAAAGAATGTTAATTAAGGAAATGACCGAACTAAAAAAGGCTTTAAATGATCGACCCTCGGATTCGAGTACTCCTTCTAATCTTCCTAGCAACACGATCGCCAACCCGAGGGGCGATGCAAAGGCGATCACTACTCGAAGCGGAACTAAGTATGATGGTCCTACGGCTCCGGCTACTTCTGATCCTTCATCATCTAAATCTAAACCTTCTTTTCCTAAAGTAACCGTCCATGACACCGAGGCGACAAAGGACACGGAAATTCCCTCGGGAATGACCGAAGATGTCCATCCTCCGGTTATCCCATCATCCGAGCCTAAAAAGAAAAACTCCGCCGACAATGAAGCTGAAAATGAAGCCGACAAGAATATCCCGATTAAGATTAAGCTTCCATATCCGACTCGACTTTCCGAACAAAAGCTCCGTGATAAAAATATTCATCAAGTTGAAACTTTCAATCAAATCTTTCAGGACCTTCGTTTTGAGATAAGTTTCGCGGATGCCGTTCTCTTGATGCCTAAATTTGCTTCGATGCTTAAGAGTTTGCTTAA